>CM064536.1:7442928-7445428 GCA_032716605.1 Paralithodes platypus | reverse complement strand
CTGCATAACCAACCCGGTCTAGCCCTCCCGTCCAATGTTTCCAACACTGCTAACCAACCCGTCCTAGCCCTCCCGTCCAAGTTTTCCCACACTGGCTAACCAACCCGTCTAGCCCTCCCCGTCCCAATGTTTCCACCTGCTAACCCACCCGTCCTAAGCCCGCCCGTCCAATGTTTCCCACTGCTATAACCAACCCGTCTTAGCCCTCCCGTCCCAATGTTTCCCCACACGGCCTAACCAACCCTCCTAAGCCCTCCCGTCCAATGTTTCCACACTGCTAACCAACCCGCTCGCCCTCCCGTCCAATTTTCCACACTGCCTAACCAACCCTTCTAGCCACTCCGTCCAATGTTTCACACGCTAACCAACCGTCTAGCCCTCACCGTCCAATGTTCCACACTGCTAACCAACCCGTCTAGCCCTCCCTTCCCAATTTTCCACACTGCTATACCCAACCCGTCTAGCCCTCCCTGTCCAATGTTTCCACACTGCTAACGCAACCCGTCTAGCCCTTCCCTCCAATCGTATTGACAGCCTTCCTCCTCCCGTATCACGCGCCATCAATTACGCCATAATGTACGCGCGGCATTCTTACTACGCTCACCCTTTTTTAAAAGACCTACCGTCTACGTATTGTGAAAAACCTGTTATCCTCCGGCAAATTGTGGGGTTGAGTGAGTTAAGGGGGGGGACCTGAATGAAGGAGGATGCATGTTTTTTCATAATACGTGTTGCTAGCCCCAAACGCGCGAGCAACTGTGGCTTTTTCAACCATCCGACACATCCCCTTTTATTAATGTGCATCACACCTGTTACTAACAATAAGGTTTATGTTGTGTTTTAACCCTACTGTGGAAAGACTACGGATCCACCACTCCTGCCGGGGCCTCAACCGCAGTGGCATGACTCAGTCCTGTCCAACTGAGCTCATGACCCTGTTGGCATTGCCCCTGAGGGATAGCCATCCCTAGTCCTTTGCTTGAGCCAGAGGTTTTTCCCGGGGTTCTCCCTGAAACTTCTCTTGATTTTAACGGCCTATTTCATTCACCATCTTAAAGGGGTGGTGGGGCCGACGACTCCTGAAGTTTGTCGAATGCCAGGGTCTCGAAAAGACCTGATGAATTCTGGCGATGGCTTTGATATTTTTCTCGCTTTTTATTTTCTGCTATCCGGGCGGCTTCACCTGCTTCGTCGGCGTTTCTGGGCTGCGTGGTTTGTGGAGAAAGTGTCCAACACATTTGGCATCCCACACGAGGCACCGGCCATTCTTGTTAAGGGAAAGTGGTCATCCCATCTGGCCGTGTGCCGTCTTTCCTGTTAAGTCCATGTGGTTCGAGGATTGATGCACAGTTTGAGCACTCTTTCAGGGCCCGTTTTATGACATTATTTAGTGCAGAGTGTCCTTTGGCAGGCTGCCTGCGTTGTAATTACATGACAAGGCATTGTGACCTTTTGGAAAAAAAAAAAAAAAAGCATCCATCCTCCCATCACACTTGCAAGTGTTTGGGTGATCCAACTGCCGGCACGGGGGGCCACTCTGAGCGCGATGGCGACCCGGAGCGCTTCAGCATCCAAGTGAGTGGTTGTCCAAGAGGTGGGATGGGGATGGCGTGGGTAACCACTGATAAGCCACTCTCCGAACGGGCGGCTGCCTGTAGGCGTGCTTTTGCAACCTGGTCTGCATTGGTTATAGATTTTCTTGAGTTTTCGTTCGCCGAGATGGTTCCCCACGCTTTCTGCTTGCTCCTGGAGGTACACTGATGCTCCTCCTCTACGCCTGTACTTCCCTTCCAGGTGTTAAACGCTGCTGTTACGTCCCCATTAAGTGTCATTCCGGGTTTGAGAATATAAGGATGGACAATACGAGGTCGTTGGTCGCGATGAGGGCAGGATAAAGGCTGGGGAGGCACTATCCGAGGCTCTCCGTATGCCCAAGCCCCCCCGAGGCGGACAGGAAGGGTGGGCTTGTGTCCAGGCCCGTTCTTTAAATTCCCCGTTGGTGATGCTGGTCACTGCTTCTCGGATTATGCCGTCTAATTCTTGGGAGGCCGCCATTGTTCGTGTAAGTCATCTGATGTGCGCAGGAGGTCAGTGGATTTTTGGGATGAGAGAAACAGTTGTCTTGAGCAGGGCCAGAGCTGAGTGGGCATCGATGTGTATCAGGCGACTCACGAGAACTTTGAAGCTCCTCCTTTTTAACTTGAAGTGCTGGTGGGATTGCTGACCAGAGTTTTATTGGGGAACCTAATAGGGTTTGCTGGTGCTCCTGAAGGATCTTTTACATCTGGCAATATTTTTCGGAACAGGGCCTGAGTCTCTTCTCCTTGTTTCACGTGTGTGGTTGAGGAGAACAAGTTCACATTTTGGTGTCATTTATCGACTAAGCCCGGCCTGGCCGAGGTCAGTTCTGATTGTTATTTAGGTCGGTTAGAACGTTCTCTACTGACCCACCCAAGGTTGCATCGTCCATGTACCATACATTCCAGCTTCTGGACCTTAC
>CM064536.1:7330535-7442828 GCA_032716605.1 Paralithodes platypus | reverse complement strand
AAGCTAAACTCTTCGCTCAAACTTTTGCTAGAAACTCCACCTTGGATGATTCCGGTGCTATTCCTCCCTCTCCGCCCTCCTCTCTCTTACTTATGCCTAATATCCTAATCTCTTCAAAAGATGTACTTTCTACCCTCTCTGGGCTTAACACTAATAAGGCGTACGGTCCGGACGGTGTTCCTCCTGTTGTTCTCAAAAACTGTGCTTCCGTGCTGACTCCCTGCCTAGGCAAACTCTTTCGTCTCTGTCTATCCTCTAACGTCTTCCCTTCATGCTGGAAGTTTGCTCACATTCAACCTGTCCCAAAGAAGGATGACCGCTCTCAACCCTCCAACTATCGTCCAATTGCTCTCATTTCTTGTCTTTCTAAAGTTTTTGAAACTATTCTTGCTTCCAAATTTCTTAAGCATTTCTCTTCTCATAATCTGCTCTCAGATCGCCAGTATGGCTTCCTTAAGGGTCGCTCTACTGGTGATCTTCTTTCACATCTTCATCCTCCTTTCGGGACTTCGGTGAGACTTTTTCTATTGCACTAGACATATCGAAAGCCTTCGATAGAATCTGGCATAAATCTTTAATTTCTAAACTTCCCTCCTTCGGTTTCTATCCCTCCATCTGTGCCTTTGTCTCTAATTTCCTTTCCGGCCGTTCCATAGCCGCGGTTGTGGATGGCCATTGTTTACTTCCTCACCCTATAAACTCCGGTGTTCCTCAGGGCTCTGTGCTATCTCCTATTCTCTTTCTAACTTTTATAAATGATCTCCTTAACTGTACCTTAAGTCCCATCCATTCATATGCAGACGACTCAACCTTACACTACTCCATTACTTTTTCAGAACGCCCCAGCCAGCAATCCCTCAACGACAGACGTAATGAAGCTATACAACTCTTAAATTCTGATCTAAATACTATTTCCAATTGGGGCAGAGAAAACCTTGTTAACTTTAATGCTTCCAAAACCCAATTTCTCCATCTATCTACCCGTCAGGATCTCCCAGCGGACTATCCCTTATTCTTCAACAATACAAAAATCAACCCTTCATCTTCTCTCAATATTCTTGGTGTCTCTTTTTCTTCTGCTCTCATTTGGAAGGACCATATTACCAGTCTTGCTAAGGCAGCCTCCCAGAAGCTGGGTGTGCTCAACCGCCTTCGGGTGTTCTTTTCCCCTGCACAGCTTCTTTCTCTGTACAGGGGCATAGTGCGCCCTTGTATTGAGTATTGTTCACATGTGTGGGGAGGTTCCTCTCACACCGCTCTCCTAGACAAGGTTGAAAGGAAGGCCTTTCGTATCATTAACTCCCGTCCACTCACCAACTTTCTGCAATCTCGCTCTCTCCACCGCAATGTTGCATCTCTCTCGCTATTCTATCGCTACTATAATAATCAGTGTTCCTCAGAGCTATCCCAGTGCATACCACCTCCTTTACGTAGGGCACGTGGTACCCGTCTTGCAACTCAATCCCACCCCTACTCTGTGCAACTCTCCAACCCAAGAGTGAAACGTTACTCTCAAACTTTCTTCTACTCAACAGCTGAGCTCTGGAACTCTCTCCCAGAATCAGTTTTTCCCACTTCCTATGACTTAAATTGCTTCAAACTCAGTGTGTCCAGGCATTTTGGCTCGAACGTCCCTTGATTTTGGCCCTGTCACTCTTTCAACTATGGGGGAGGCACTCGCTATAGGCAGTTGTGCCTTTTGCCTCCCTCAATCACATAGAAAAAAGAAAAAAATCTTGTATCCTCTCTTGCCACAAATGAGAGGGTATCGTTCACCATCAAGAGGAGAAGGAGAGTAGATGAGGCCATCAATGTCATGGGCCCTGATGGAGAGATCCTGAAGGGTTCAAGACATGGTAAAAAGGGCAAGAAGGAGGACTACCACCACGCCACAGCAGCAGCCAGATGTGTTAAACACTCGAATTTGGTCCAGGTTGTTGTCACAACTGTAGTGACCCTCTGCAAAGGGGATCACAAGCTGCTTCAGGAGTGTCTTCCTACACTCCTGAAGACAAACAACCTCCCTTCCATCATCATCCCACCTCTTCCAGGACCATCTTCACTACCCAGCCTCATTCCTACTCAGGCTATGAACAGACCAAGAAGTCACCCGAGGAAGCGACTGGACCTCCAGAAGCCTCTCTCAAAACCTCCACCACCTCCGCATACAACAGTCTCTGCATCACCTGTCAACATCGCAGGACCACCATCAACCTCCACTCCATCACCAGCCACCATTGACCATCCAGTGGCAGCCTCCTCCTCTGCATCTGAATACTCCGAGTCCACCATGAATACTCAAGAGTCCACCATGGGAGAAGAAGGCAATAGGAGGAGATCAAAGAAGATGGAGAAGAGGATATCGACTTGGTGGTAACTGCCAGCGACCGGGAAAAGACCTACTGTGAGCTGACAATGGAATATAAGAACACTGTAGCAGCAGGAATATCTCCCACACCAGCCATCCAGAAGTTGATGAAATGCTTGCACCAGATGCACCTTCCCAAAAACACATAAATAATGGAGCAACATGGTTTAGTCCAAGTACCTTTATCTTTTACTGTGCTTCCCATTTCTCAACTTATTCTTCCTCTATCCAAAACTCTCAACTCTCCTGTTTTACTATAGCCACCTGACCTGACCTGAGGAGGGCAGAACATCTGTGACTCCCCCTGAACTTAGACCCGAGATTACCCCCGAGCTTAGCTTCTTTCAATTAATGAAGGACAGAAGGACCCCAGCTACTTAGACCAGATTGGTGGACAGAACTAGCAATAATAGTGTAAACAAAGAGAAATGTAAAAAGGGTAGGGCTGATAATCCTACATATAAAGAAAAACCATTGACCAGACCCTCTTGCTTGCTGCAGCCACCACTGGACTCGGTCCTGGCGTTCGAGAATCCCGAGGTCGAGGAGAACGTCTTCTATATCTGGCAACATTCAAGAGGAGACAGATTACTTCTACATGGGGATAGGTAGAGCAACACACGTTACTGTTGCCAGGAACCAAAGCTAACAGCCAACATCTGAAGTCGCCCTGACTCAAGACGGCTAAGATACCTGACGAAGGAGCTACCTTTTACCTGGAGGAAATGCAGCTTGTACTTGAGAGAGGAGTTAATACAGTTTTTCTACCAACCCCACTGTGATGCCTGGGCTCTCCGCTCGGCCGAGATATTGTTGTATGTGCTTGGCCATTGTCCATTCACTATTGTTTTAACTGGTTTGCCTGTCTGTGTAAATAAAGTTAATTTTGTATACATCTCTTGTGCCTCACTGTCTCCAGCCAAGCACCCCTGAATTAGCGATTAATAATATTTATAATTCGAAAACAAAAAAAGGTATATATTGCTGGACACAAAATATATAGTTTTTTTATGTATCTTTATTGTATAAATATTTAGAGTTCTACTAAGATGCTAATTTGACAGGATGTTGAAGGATAATTACTGACAATCTTTGTGTTTTTGCAGGTGGCGGTAATATTTCATTCCACGATATTTGCAGATAAATTAAAAATTACAATTTTCTGGCATTAAAACCACGCAAAGACAATAAGGTCACGGTTTATCCACTAACTGTCGAGTAATCAAGTAATAAGAGTTTATAATATTTTGTCAGATGAAAAACACACACGCAAACACATACACACTGGCAATAGCCGATATTGCCCTGGATATGCCTCCTGTTAGGAAAGTCGAACGACAGGAAGTCAGAGTGACGTAGCCTCATCATCACTAATATACCTGTCACTTTGAAAGAGTACCCAATGAAGCTCCCAGTGCAACACTAGGCTGGCCCTGCTTTCATTTCCTTCCTTATATCTTTTCCGTATGCCTTGTGCCATGTCTTCCTTCATGACCTCAGCACGAGACACTTGGAAATATATTATAATAGCATTATAGCATTGTGCAATCATTAGTTTTTTTTTCCGATGTGTATGGAGGAGACAAAAGGCAAGTTGCCTGTAACGAGTGTCTCCCCCAAAGCCGAAAGAGTGACAGAACTAAATTCAAAGGACGTTGGAGTTGAAATGCCTGGACACACGATGTTTAAAGCAGTTTAAGTCATAGGATTAAAGCAAGATTGATTGAAGGAGAGAGTTCCAGAGTTCACTTGTTGAGTAGAAGAAAGACTGAGAAAATTTTCCAATTCTTGGGTTGGAGAGCTGGACAGAATAAGAGTGGGACTGTGTCGAAAGGCTGGTGCCCCACACTCTCGGCAAGGGAGGAGTTATGCACTAAGAGAGCTCTGAAGAACACGGATTGTTGTAATAGCGTGAAAGAGATGCAACATTGTGGCATTTAGAAAGTGATTGTAAGGAACTAGTAAGAGGAAGTGAGTTGATGAGATAAAATGATTTGGACTCTAATCTTTTGAGAAGTGCGGTATGGGTAAATTGGAGCCCGTGTCAGTGTGCAACAACCTTTAGGAATAGCTAGAGTTGGAAATTTCAGATAATTTTATATTGATGAACGAGTTTTTGGCTAGTCGAAGAACAGATTTGGCTTAATTCCGGGAAAAACAACTCTATCAATCTATCTATCTATTGCCTGACGCCGTGATCCCCGAAGGGGTGGCCATGAACGAAATGCCCCCATGCACCTCTGTCCCCAGTCAGTCAACGCCCCTCCTCCCAACCAGCACCGCCTTCATCCATATATTTCCTCACTCCATCATTTCACCTCTCCTTCGGTGCACCTCTCCCTCTGTCCTTCCACCTCGCTCTCGTACACCCTGTTAATCATTCGCTCGCTTTCCATACGTTCCATATGGCCGAACCATCTCAAGTTGTTCCTTTTCACACTTTCCAGCACATCTACCTCCACACCACACCTCCTTCTTACTTCCTCATTCGTCTGTTTATCCCTCCATGTAACTCCGCACGAACTTCTCAAGTAACTCATTTCCACCGCTCTCACTCTTGGTCCGAGTCTATTCACGAACGTCCATGCTTCGCTTCCGTAAGTTAGTGTTGGGATTATCACATTGTCATGCAAAGACGTCTTCACTTCTATACTGACCACCCTATTTCTTGTTACTGCTTTCAACGTTCCTACAACCCTCTTCCCCTGTTCACCCTCTCCCACACTTCTTCATACATAGTCCCCTCTTTACTCAACACACTGCCCAGATACTTAAATGAGCTGACAATCTCCATAGCCTGACCTTTCAACTTCACCTCACACTGTGATTTCACCCCTTTCGAAGACCATAACCTTGCTCTTCCCCGCATTTACCTTCAGATTCCGTTTTTCGCACACTGTTCCAAACACATTTACCAGACCCTGCAACTACCATTCATTACCACTAATCAGAACTGTATCATCAGCAAACAACAGTATAGGTAGCTTCCACTCATTTCCCTCCCTTATCAGCGACACGCCAACATCCACTGCTCTTCCTTGTATTTCTTTCATGACTCCATCCATATATACAGTAAAAACCACGGGGACATCACACACCCCTGTTTCAACCCAACATTCAGGTCAAAGATCTCGCTCTGCTCATTCTCCACATGCACTGCCGCCTTTGCACCCTCATACATGCTCTTCACTGCTTTCAGCAACTTGCCATCTACTCCGTATATTTTTAGTACTTTCCACATACCTTCTCTATCCACTCTGTCATAGGCCTTCTCCAAGTCCATAAAGGCAACATACACCTTTTGTTGCTTCTCCAGATATTTCTCCACAACACAATTCAGGGTAAAAATCTGATCTACACATCCTTTTCCCTTCCTAAAACCTCCCTGTTCGTCGCCTATCCATTTATCCGTTCTCGCTCTCACTCTCTCAATCACTACTCTACTGTACATCTTCCCTACTATGCTTAGAAGACTTATTTCTCGGTGGTTACCACACACTCCTCTTTCCCTTTTACCCTTATATAGGGGGACTATTATGCCTGTCTTCCAGTCATCAGGTGCACTCCCCTTCTCCCACGCTAGTTTGCACATTTTCCATACCCATTCGATCGCTATCTCACCACCATACCTCAGCATTTCCCCACACACTCCATCTGTTCCTGGTGCTTTCCCCAACTTCTCTTTTCATGACTTTCCACACTTCTGACCTCCTGATCCCCACCTCCTCCTCCACTACTCTTTTTTTCTCTCCCATACCCCATCCAACTATGTGTGCTGGCGTTTCATTCCTTACGTTTAGCAACTCGTTGAAGTACTTCCTCCATCTTTCGACTCTCTCTTGCTTCTCGGCTATCATTCTCCCATTCTTATCTTTCACACTCTTATGGTTTCCCTTGCTACCTTCCCTAACTTTCTTGTCTTCTTTCCAGAACAGTTTCTTACACTCCCTCCATTTTACACTCGGATTCCTTCCAAATTCCTCATTTACGCTTCTCCTACTTTCCTTCACTACTCTCTTCACCACTCAAACTTGATATTCTTGAGGTTGAAGGCGATGGTACAGTTTGACTGCTTCCTCCTTATTGTGAACTGAAGTAGAACAAACGTGAGTAAACAAAAATTGTTTTGCAGAGAAAGAAATGGAATGTATGCCTCCATGCCTGAGAGGATTACCTCGGTTATGCGCTCGCCACACTTCGAGGGTTCCCGGCAAAGAGCCTCCGAGTCGGCAGCGCCAAAGTGCCTCAAACGCCACTGGCTGGGAGGATCGGGTGGCCATACTGGAGAGATAGGACAGGTAACAGAGATAAGGTTGTGATAGGAGGAGCCCAACGGAGAAAAAAAGGTTTACAGCGTAAGTTGAAGGATTAGAAGTTAAAAATAAGTAAAGAATTGGACCGATCTCTGAGCCGGTCAGAAATTCGAGTAGGGTGCTGGACTAACTGTTCTATGTCATTTAGGATAGAAAAGATGTAGGCTTGTTCACCAAGTTGATCAGTGAAATGGGAGGCGAGCCATTGGCGGTGGTGAACATTGACATCTCCTAAGATGAAGATTTCTGCAAAAGGAGAGATGGATAAAATGTTTTCCACTTTGGAATCTAGATAGTCAAAGCATTTTGAATAGTCACTAAAATTAGGGGAGAGATAAACATATTATTACATCACTGTGCAATCATTAATACCAATATCTTAAAGTAATTGCTCTGTTAATAATAATGATATTATAAAGTCTTTGCAGTCATCCGTAATATCATTATAGGTAATGTTATTGTTATTTTTTGTTTTAAATAGTAGACATTATTTGATTAATCATTGGGTAATTACTGCGCAGTTGTAATGACAAGCAACCTGTTTCAGTAATGTGATTCATTGCTAGTCACTAAAGTACCCTAATTGACGTTATAAATGACTGCACAATGTCTTTAAGATACAAATTCCATTCACTCAAAAAATACCCTTTATCTTCATAATACTTATACATAATGCAGTATGAAAATGTGCGGTCGTAACTAGATGATGGTCAACCAAAATATAATTATATATATATGAATTTGACTGTAAACAACTCTGACTTTCCTTATCATGTTAAGCGTCGCTCATCTATTCACAATACACAGCAATTAAATTCAAATTGTGAAGTGAAGTTGATCTACCCATTTTCCTAAGGTTATATCAAGCAGGCAACAGCTTTGTTTAGTTCCTAGATATTTTGCTTAATGGGCAGAATATAGTTGGATAAGGGCGTGGCAGCTTCCGGGTCAGAATGGGAGATGATTTTTGTTAAATATTATAAAGCATTAAACAGTTATTGATAAATTCCCTATTAAGCACGATTTTTTGGTCAACCTGTAAATGCTCATGTCACAAAAATACAAGTGTTCGTATTGACTGTGAAAATGTTACCCTATAATTACATCCTTTTTGTGAAGATAGCGTTGGCAGGCGGTAGGCAAGGAGAGTGAGGATGGTCAATTGGGAGTCGGGTAGTGAGAAGGGCGCCGCCCTGGATTGGTTATCATTATGTAAGGCTTCGACACCTGAATCAGGGTGAGTGATGGAGCCCGCGACCCTAATGGAGAAAAGTTGGGAGCGTCGCAGTGATGGAAGGGGGAGGTGGAGGAAGAGTAGAAGGGAGGATCAATAGTGTAGGGGTGTAATAGTCAACGACAGGGTAAATAGGGGTGAGTTAGAAGGATATTTTGTAAACAGAGTTGACGAGAAGGATCAATACAGTAAAGTGTTATAGTGAACGATTGGTTATGGTTAGGAAGCCAAGGATAACTATAGTAAGGTTCGATAATGAACGATAAGGTAAATATGGAAAATTAAGAATATAATATTGTAAATTATTCAAGGAGCGGAATATCTTACTAGTATGGATGTGATGGTAATGCATTGGTGGATTGCAGTAGAAGTTGTGATAGGAGATTGTAGGTGGAGTGCAGAAAATAGGAGATAATAATAACGGAAAATGCAGAAAAGCTGACATGGGTGTGACTTTAAAGTATAGGTAGATTGGTGAAGAACAGAAATTGGGATTATGATCTGCTTCTACATTTGGAAAGAAAATGGAACATCTAATGATTGTGAAATTGCAAAGTGAATAACGGTAAACAAATATATTAAACAAATATTGGAGAACAAAATGTTTTGTCTAAAAAATAACTGGTTAGACTGAGTCGAAATTGACTCAATTTAATGATCTTGATAAATGGGAAGAAAAGTATTACATTATTAATACTGTTTGGAAAGGGTTAGTCATATCCAGCTAAGCTTAGTAAATTAAGCGTTTCAACATACAGTATATCCAGGTTAGATGTAGTCGAATCCTAGTTCTGGCTATTATTTATATTATTAACCCTTAAAGATCGGGGTCGGACTTAAGTCCGGTTCCAATTTGCAGCAAGTTTGGAGCATTATTAAGGCTTTTAAAGGGTTAAAATCGAGTGCAAATGGCCGGGAGCGCAGCGGGCCAGACAGCCGACTCCCAGGGCTTACCGCCGCCCATTAGCTCATGTTCCCTGTGTTCTCGAGAGGCCGGCAGTGTAGCCAGTAGTGAGCATTGCTGGGAAAAATATGCCGCTATACGCTAAACTCCCATGTTACTGGTATCACTGTATGAGAACCACGAGTGCTACGTAGCTCGTTCTGGTCTCACTTTGAAGCTTTTAGCGCCTAGTTTTTTGCTAAATAAATTTGTTTTCATGCAGATACTTGATTTATCATGCAGGAGGGCCTGAATATGCCCAAATAAGCCCTAAACCCCCCGCTAGACAAGGGTTAAATCAGTTCGTGTGTCTGTTTGTCTGTGTGTTCTTAATAGGCGGCCTCAGTTTTGGACCTGGGGAGCTGAAACTTTGCATGTGGGTGTCAATTGACCTGGGTCAGGCCATAGAGGGGGCGAGACCACGATCGGAGGTCGTTTCGAGGCCAAAATTGAAACAAAAATGAAAAAAGATGGCCGTTTGGGGCAGAAGGAGGCCTCCGATCGAAAAGGTGTATGGAACGAAAGTTGTTCGCAGCCCCCCAAAATGGGGGTACGGATGAGGTCAGATCCAAAATCGGAGGTAATTTAGCGGCCGAAATCGAGGTCGCCGTTTAATGAGGCACAGGGAGGTCGAGGCCGGTGATTATGGTAGTAGTAGTATTGTGATGATTGTGGTAGTGTGATTGATGATGGTGATTATGGTAGTAGTAGTGGTGGTAGTAGTGATGGTGATTATGGTAGTAGTAGTGGTGGTAGTAGTGATGGTGATTATGGTAGAATTTAAACCCGGGCAACGCCGGGTACCCCGGCTAGGCAGAGTAGGCAGGGAGATAGGTAGATCGGTAGGCAGAAAGCCAGGCAGACAGGCAGGGCAAGCAAAGTAGGAAGAATAGGTAGGAAGGAATGGTAGGCAGACAAGGCAGGGAAATAGGAAGTGTAGGCAAGGGAGGCAGGCAGGGATAAGTAGGGAGGTTAAGCAGGCATGGAGATAGTTAGTGTGGGCAGGTAGAGAAGGCAGAGTTTAATTCTGAGTTGGGCAAGAAAGCCAGATGTATCTCTGTGGTGACCACAGGGATGCCGTATTGTGACCACAGTGGCTCCTTTGGCAATCTTGACATATCCCATTAGGGCGGTGACCACTTACGGCACATACCATTGCATGGAAGCGTGCATGACTCAAGGGGAGGTGTGGCAGAGTGGTCTTGCCACTGGACTGGTAACCCAATGGACCCGGGTTCGAATCCCAATATGTCAATGGAAAGATATTATTGGGATGGAATTTGTGCTGTACCTAGTTTTAGTGCATAACCACACCACACCGAAATGCCCAAAAAAATACCCTCATTGTTCCCTGATTAAATAGCACTGTATGAATATTCCCATATTCAAAATATGCTACAGGGGGGCAATGCCTAGTGAGTTAATTGCTCAATAGGTGGCGTTCTGAGAGTGAGGGTCCGAGTCTGAGGAGTGAGACGGTGAAGCGCGGAGGTGGAGCAGCTTCAGAGATGGGATTGCTTCGAGCCGGGGTGCTTCGCATGTCTCACTCCCTAGACTGGAACAAGACCTCACGGGCCTCACCGTGTTCAGCGGTTGAGTGTGCAGGCTCTCAGCCTATGCCCGAGAGGGAGTAGTTGGAATATAGAAAAAACAAAAAAGTGCACCGTCCCTCCCCACCTATACGTCACCGGGGTTCCTGTGGCAAACGTAATTAGCACACCCACTGTCATTACTTTGGATAATCTGGAGAGGGATCACTAGGATTACCCGCGTGCATCGGCTCTCTCTGGCGGATTATCAGGGTCGCAGTCACAGATCGTGAATGTGTGACAAGCCCTTTAGTGGGCATGTGTGGCGTCCCATCGGGGGTAACAGGGTGTTTGTAGTTCAAGTGAACCCAGTGAAAGAACTAGCATGTTTTAAAGGAAAGTTTATTTGAGATATCAGCCCTTTTTATATGATGAGGAGGCGTTTAGGGCTGCATAAACTACACTGTATGTATGGGTCTTTACTTGCTAGTGAAAGGTATCAGAGCGAATAGTCGAATAAGAATTAACACGTTATATTATTATTGAATGTAGTGGGGACCCAAATGGACACAACAGAAATCATAAACATGAATGGGTTAATCAGTGCGGGCATTACCCGTCATCAGTAATTATGCAACATAATATGGCAATCAAGGAATGCACAGGTTTAGTCTTTATTAAGTACCTGGCTCAATAATAGAAACCAACATAGACAAATTAAATTCACAACGTACAGAGAGTATACAAGGATGGTATTATTAATAATCAAAATTTAGCTCGATTGTGTGTGGTTGGAATGTCAGGGAGGGAATGAGAGCTGGACTCTAATATGATTTAAGGTAGGGCAGAGCTGGTCATCTATGAGGAGGAAGTGGTTAGGTGACTGAGTGGTCTAACTAACATGTAGCAACCTACTCATACGATGACTATTTACGTTACGGATAGTGTTGAGGGTTTGAATGGCAATTACTGCATTTACTTTTACTCTCGAGGGGGTCTGATAGACAGACCACGGAAATATCTAGCAGTGAGGCTGACCGAGATATTTAGATATGGTAGATACTCTTTTGGTCCAACAGCAAGGGTTATCTGCTGGTATGCTGACACAGTCACCAGGGGGTCGTACACAGTCCCTAACTTCCTACCACACTGAGCTTTGGGCTATAGAGCACCAAGAGAGGATATTGAACACTCAAACTCAGGAGGGAAGGTGAGATACTTTCCCTAACCTGGTTCGAGTACCTATGCACTTACTAGGCTTTCTATGGCCTTGTCTGGCTACATGGAAAAAGGGCGCCTTCGGCTCTCTCTCCTGGAGACATATGCACTTGTCGCTCCGGCGATGGGGGCAGGGGCGATAGTAGAGGTAGGGCCCTTAGGATACTTTTCCGTATCGTATCCCAGCTCCATTCCCCAGGTGTGCGCGGTGGTGTAGATGGCGTCTGGTTGGCTGGTTTGACCTGGCTGTCAGCCAACCCCAAGTAAGTCTGCAGGGATGACGTAGTACCGCTTCCCAGGTAAAGTAGTCCTGTTTTGGTGGGGGAAGCGCTACTCTCTTTACTAGGGGGACTCGTCCATGTTGCCATCGTTCGGTGTGAGAGAGAACTTTGCGAGGGTAAGCTCTGTTATTGTGGGGCCCCAACGGACGGCGCTGCCTTTCCTTATGGAACCCCTTCCGCGGTGTTCGCCTTGGGGTGCTCTGGTGTCCTTCGGCGAGTGCAGGAATTGTGTTGCTGTGGTCGGCATGTTGCATTTGCGGCATAACATTATTATTGTATCATGATATGTAAATGTAATTACAACCTAGGAGCACAAATAATAATTGCAACCTGCAACCAAGGACCACCTATTTTACATTATTATACACAGGTGTATTTTAACTCTTTCATTGTGGGCATTTTGTCTTAAATTGAGCTTCACTCCCTGCACATTTTCATGCATCAACAAGAGCCTGAACGTAATTTACAACGATATATTCGTGAACGTAAAATAAAGAGAGCTTTCCAATAACACCTGCATCATCTCCGTATGACGTCTGGTTGTCTTCCAATGATCTTGCAAATGTCGGCCAAAATCACTAAAAATTAGTGGTTTTGAGCTGTTTTTGCTATGTGTAATGCTGTAGTTATGTAAGAGACATATCTGAGTTACATCAGTGCTGGCCCAGAGTTGGTGGGCGACTGACTACAACAGCTTGCCATGCTACCAGGATACATAATAAGTGGATTTCGGTGTCCATTTGGTGATGGGTGCTGCAACGTAGGCGTTAAAACTTGGTATTCAAATACAGCCAAAAAGGGAGATATGAATGTATCGGTTTAGTTATTAATTTATAATATATATATATACATATATATATTTGTTTAAGTTTCGTCCTTAGGCCTCTATCAAGCTTTGAAAATACCCCCAAAACCCCATTTTACAATAAATATATTGTTCGGTAGAATAATGCCCCGGGCGTAGACCGGTTCCTCCTAAATTGCAGGTTCACTGTTACTTGTCAGGTAAAAATCGACACCTAAGTGGCACGAAAAGACTTAAAATCGCCAAAGTAATGGTGCAAATGTCTTAAAATCTTCAAACTAATGGGACTAAACATTAAGGAGAAAGGGGTTCAGATGACCCCCGTTAAGTCTACGAGCCTCCTTCCCCCTCTTGCTCTCATTATACGTTGGTGAACATTATTATATAGTCTACGAGCCTCCTTCCCCCTCTTGCTCTCATTATACGTTGGTGAACATTATTATATAGTCTACGAGCCTCCTTCCCCCTCTTGCTCTCATTATTATATAGTCTACGAGCCTCCTTCCCCCTCTTGCTCTCATTATACGTTGGTGAACATTATATAGTCTACGAGCCTCCTTCCCCCTCTTGCTCTCATTATTATATAGTCTACGAGCCTCCTTCCCCCTCTTGCTCTCATTATACGTTGGTTAACATTATTATATAGTCTACGAGCCTCCTTCCCCCTCTTGCTCTCATTATTATATAGTCTACGAGCCTCCTTCCCCCTCTTGCTCTCATTATACGTTGGTGAACATTATATAGTCTACGAGCCTCCTTCCCCCTCTTGCTCTCATTATTATATAGTCTACGAGCCTCCTTCCCCCTCTTGCTCTCATTATACGTTGGTTAACATTATTATATAGTCTACGAGCCTCCTTCCCTCTCTTGCTCTCATTATTATATAGTCTACGAGCCTCCTTCCCCCTCTTGCTCTCATTATACGTTGGTTAACATTATTATAGTCTACGAGCCTCCTTCCCCCTCTTGCTCTCATTATACGTTGGTTAACATTATTATATAGTCTACGAGCCTCCTTCCCCCTCTTGCTCTCATTATACGTTGGTTAACATTATTATATAGTCTACGAGCCTCCTTCCCCCTCTTGCTCTCATTATTATATAGTCTACGAGCCTCCTTCCCCCTCTTGCTCTCATTATTATATAGTCTACGAGCCTCCTTCCCCCTCTTGCTCTCATTATACGTTGGTAAACATTATTTAGTGTACGAGATCTTGGTATATGTGTCGTTTCTAAATAAGTTTTCACTATACAGGTAGGATTAAACAATGGCATTATGTAACAACACGATACATAAGATACATAGGACACTATTATGGGTGTCAGAGGCCAAATATGTATTTTTGTATATTTATATTTGATGGTGACAGATAGCTTGAATTTAAAGGCGTTAGTAGGGGGGGATGGTGGGTGATAACTACCGTGTTTGATGGAAGAGCAATAATGGTTTGGTGGTTTCGCAGGTAGGCCACGGTAGCCTTGTCCGTTTTCTAGTCATTCAAGTGTGACTTTAACCTCAAGACACAGGGACAAGTGGCTTAATCCTCCATTTTTGGTAATGCACAATATTAACGATAATTAGGGAACGGTGTGAAACAAGTTGTGGCAAAGTATCATACTGATCCAACTGTTTGTTAATAAGTTATTCCCGAAAAACGATGTAACACGGCCTCTGAAACCCATAGTAGATAGATTATAAATGACCACAGTCCCTATGTAAACGAAACATTATATGCCTGTTATATTTTTAATATTACAATAAGTTATATTTATATGATAACTATTTAATCCAAGTATACAATGTTAAGCAATGTCGGTTCTGTTAGCATAACAGAGAAATAACAGTCACATGCTAATTTGCATCATCGTAAATGCAAACAATATAGATGTGCTTAAATCCTTCATGCGTGTCGCTTAACTTTGCTCAAGAGTTGATTCTACTCCGTTTATATAGGTCTTCTGGGAAATATCTGATTTACAGCATTTTCTAGAAAAATAAAGTCTGCTAACCACAGGTTTTTCATGAGCTGAATGCAATCGTCTAGTGACAGCTAAATTAAACTGATGAAAGGATTCACTGTGCTCAAAAGACAGAGTGTAGCCCTAATGCTTTCAAAATATTTTATTGCATTGAAGGACCTTCAATATCCAATTTGCTATTATGATTGTATTATTATTACGTCTGTATATGCAAATCATGAAGAACATAATTTGTCATAGAACAACCAGAATACTAGTTGCAATGTACTACTGCCTCCGAGTTATTCTTTGTGTCGCACACAAAAAATACCATTTTTAAAAAACTGCCTACAATAATATATTGCTATGCTACCACTATTACCAATGAATAGACTTCACAAAAGAACAACACAATATTTTCATAAGTTGTATTTACTTTGTTTATTATGTATACACCTGGTGAATAATACTCTCGATGCTCAGGAGACTCTTCCTTATAAGTAAATATTAGAAAATATATATCCACTACCTATGATAGCTGGTGAAAAATGTGTAACACACTAGACGACCCGGGTCGGTGACGGTGTCATTAATATCTTCTCTCTGGCAGCGTGATGTTGCTTCCTACGCATTATGAATATGGTCATTTATTGGAGGTTCATATTTTAATCAGACAGTGAAATTTAAAAGTTTTAGATAGTCATTTTCACCTATTTTACTTTGAGGGAAGTTTACTAATAATGTTAAATATTGATTACGTCAATGTTATATACAAACATGGAATGCTAATCATTATTCTAAGCGTGTTCATATTGATCACATGACAATGCGTAATTAAAGTCATTAGTCCAGGGGAAGAATAACCAAAAGGGTATGCTAATGTATGATTATGTCAAAAGAAGAACACTGTAGCATTCACATTTCTAGGATATATATTTGTTTTTAGATCCAGGAGCTCAACATTCTGTTCTCCATTAAGACATTAAACATTTATCACATCCAGTCCATTGTGTTATAACTTATAACATTTTTGAGAGACATGATTGTTAGCTCTTTCCTCTGCGCTTTATTGTATTTACAAATGTATAATGGCATATGATATTTCTTCCTTTACTGCAGTCAACATTTGTCACACCACTCAAAAACTGCCACCTTAATATCGAGGTACACCATCATCAGCATTAAATATTTCCATTTAATGATATCAGAAGCCAGCCAAGTAAGAAAATAATCACTTCTTTATGATTTTATATAGCTTTTTTTCTGATAACATTTATCAATTTATATATTTAATCTTCCATATACTCTTATTAACATAATACCTACTATTAACTACATTAATACTTTCCTTATAGCAAAAATCACTACTATGATATACCTAGTTACAATAGTATAACATCAATAGAGTAATTAATACTAAGCATCATCATCACTACCATTATCAACATAATTATTGCCTCCATGATGACTGAAGTATCTTCTTAACCAACAGGACTACAACCTCCAATACCATTAACATTTCCATTATGACTGTTATCATCTTTCCGACCATAGCGTAAACAAACATGACCGCGCATAGCACAACCAGTCTTCCTCGTAAGGTATAAACGATTTGTCCTCATTATCAATCTTAACTTAACTTATTATAACCTATCAAATACCAATTTATCTTGGTTTGTGAGTAATCAAACACACATTAAATATTGAACAGGTTAATTAAACAAGCATTTAAGATGCAGAACTACATTGATTGAAACTATCCCCAACTGAATAAAAAGTAATTAAATAATTACCAAATATTTGCAATAAATTGGCATTTATGGTGTTAGAGCCATCATAATATAGGTCAGAACTTAATTGGGTGGCCATGAAAAAGTTAAATATTCCCCAATGGCAACAGCATCAGGCTAGTGTATACATTTTGCATCAACTACTATGACCTGCCTTCCAAAAACAAGATTTTCAACCGTGTACATTAACTCCTTGCGACTCTTATGACGCGATCGTGTCATATGGACTTATCTACATGCCTCTCCAATAAGTTTATGACGCGATTGAGCGTCATATGGAGTTCAGTAAGTCCGGTAAGTTAGATGAAGATCTGTCGGTTGGTGGCAACCCCAGGTTTCTCCGACAATTCTAACGGCCAGCAGTGTGGTTTTGACAGTTGTGTGGTGCAGTGGCAAGGATACCGGGCTCCCGCCTCCGTAGACTTACTGGAACATAATATGTCGCAGGGAGTTGATCGGTGCAACAGGCTTCTTAGTTGACTGCAACTTGGATCAGGAATAGGTTTATATAGCAACTTTTGATACCAAGCATCATAATACACTTACACCTCACACACCTTTATTATCGTGGAGGCTGTGGCAGGGCTCTGGAACCGTCCTTCAACCTCAAATATATCTGTTATACTATATGTATATGATAATTGTAAGAGGGAGCGAGTGGTGGCGCCCTTGAATGAGTGTATTGCTTGCAAGTACCAATCAATAGCAAGGAGAGGAAGTGACGAATTCCATCCTCCCTGCCACCACTCACTCACTCCTGACTCGCTTATACTTACCTTATGGCTTTACATGTTTTATTCTTTCTCTACACTTAATTGCTGGGTCCTACTTCTTCTCATATTCCTTGTGGTGCAATCATATTTCTTTATAAGGGAGATATAAGGGATATTATGTAATTCATCTCCTTCCTCCTCCCACGTGCAAGCCAGAAGACAAAGGTGTATGAGGTGCCTATTCCGTGCAACTCCCGACCAGCTTCCAGGTTAAGTTACTGAGGATTGATGAAGCTGTAATAATAAAACGCAATATGCATATATATTCTGCATCTTAAAGAATGGACAATTGTAACAATCATTGTTTGCGAACAACATTTATTATTGGTTAGTATATATTTATGTTGAGAAATATACATAATTTCGTATGGTCCCTAACCATGCGACTTCATCAGACCTATCGCAATCACTATCGAGGCGATATCCCTCCAGAAATGTCCCATGCAGTCGTATCTCTCCCCTCTCCCACCCTCAGCCCTCCCAAGATGACTTTTTCCACGATACCATACGTCACCCTCTCCCACCGGCACCTGCCTACCCTCTCCCCCACGTTGGGTCATATAAAGCCCCGATTCGCCCCAGAACAGCCACCACAACATCCAACAATCCTCTCCCTCCTCTCCACACCTGCACACTCAACCAGTCCCTCTCCCTCCTCTGCTCGGGGCAAGTCGAAGGAGAAAGCCAGCCATACTGAAGGACACAAGGATCCCCACAATAGTCCAGATGGTGTTCCCCCTGTTGTACTAAAAAGCTGTGCTTCCGTGCTGACCTCCTGCCTAGGCAAGCTCTTTCGTCTCTGTCTCTCCTCTAACGTCTTCCTTTCTTGCTGGAAGTTTGCTCTCATTTTGTCCCAAAGAAGGGTGACCGCTCTCAACCCTCCAACTATCGTCTAATTGCTCTCATCTCTTGTATCTCTATAAAGTTTTTGAAACTATTCTTACTTCCAAATTTCTTAAGCATTATCTTCTCATAATCTACTCTCAGATCGCCAGTATAGTTTCCTTAAGAGTTGCTCTACTGGTGATCTTCTTTAATATCTTACTTACTCTTGGTCATTCTCCTTTCGGGACTTCGGTGATGCCTTTTCTAGGCACTCCCCACAAGCAGTTTTACCTTTTGTCCCCCTCATCCAAATAGATCCCTGATCAAGTATCCACCCGTCCCAACGTCTATAGTCCCGCCCCTCTTCTGCACCCTGAACCATCTGCCCGGGCTGACGCCTGAAGTAGCTGCACCAGCTTACTCCTGAAGTAAGTACCCTGCCAGTCCCTTAGTCAGCCGTCCCTGAAGACGCCCCGAGAGGTCCCGCTACCCGAAGAGCCTGTTGTCGCCCCCTGTGTGTGACCTGCTGCCAAACCCATGTCATAGGGATGGCCGACGACGAGGTTCTTGCCAAAGGAGTGACAAGCAGCAGAGATGCCCAGGAGGGCCAACCCATTACCTTTTTCATTAACTGTACTAGACAGCTACAAGGCCGTTAGACGGATTGTTAGAAAACTCTTAGAAGTGTTGTTAGGGTCCAAATATTAATTAGATCATCTGCTGTTCACAGAAACGCAGATTAGTTATTGCCCACTCCTTGTAACTTGGTTCACTCCAGTAATTTAGAAGTCATTAAATAGATAGATAAATCACTTACTGTTCACTTGCTTGCTGTTCACGGAACACAAGTTGTAGAACCAGAATATAGTGTATACTCTAATAGCTAGAAACTCGCTGTCACTAGAACACGAGTATCAAAGGTAACTTCTAAATATCCCTTCATTAGTTTAGTGCATTATGAGTGTTAAGGTTAGGATCTGCTGGGCACAGCTCACAGACAAGCTAGGAAATCGTGATGTTGCACGATCGAGCTTAGAATTATTGCCAAATCCAAAGTGTTAAGGTTAAAGCCTGCTAGGCACAGCTCACAGTCAAGATAGGAAATCACGACATTGCATGATTAAACCTAGTATTGCTACATCTAAAGTGTTAAAGTTAGTGTCTGCTGGGCACATCTCACAGATAACCCAGACTCAGTGAGATTACCATTAACGTTCTTTGGAACCTGGACTTATATTAACTTATTATTTCACAATCACGAGATTGCTCCCGGAAGAGCTAATTACTGTACCTAATAAGAGTTGATGATATAATCTGTAATCGTCAGAGGCCCAGTATTGTAAGCCTAGAGACACTGTATTGTGTAGTGTAGCTGTTTATTGTTGCTTGTATTTCCATACCCATATTCTTACGTTGATAAACTAGTTGTATGTATAGGTTTCCCTTTGGTTTAAGTCCAGCTGAATACTTCGGCCTTAAAATAATTGCGTAACAATATACATCGAATCTATGACATTATCTTGAACTACGAGGCACTGCTAAACGAGGACAATAATAACAAATTTAAAAAATAATCAAATATTCTGCCACAATAATCGATGTCCGCAAATGCTCTATTTTTGGTTTACATTAAAACAATGATTATACACTTGTTTTTGTCTTATGTGTATGAGGGGGACAAAAGGCAAAGCTGCCTGCAACAGGTACCCCCCCCCCCCCAAGTTGAATGTGTGATAAAGACCCAAATTTAAGGCATTTAGAGTCGAAACTTCTGGAATCACGGAACTTAAAGAAGTTTAGTTAAGTCATAGGATGAGGGAAACACCGTAGTTGAAAGGTTGAAGATGTGAACAATGGCCATCCACTAAAGGAGACTGATGTGGAATAATCGGAAAAGGCTTTCATTGGCACACACTTTGTTTGTTTAATTGTTAACTGGCTAACTTGGGAAATAATTAACCAAACGAAGTCGTAGACTGTCTAAAGTGTTAAGGGTCACTTGGAGAAATATATCGTTTCAAATCACCGACTAACTGCGTTTATTTTCCAATAATATAATGTTCAATTTACTTTCCCACAAATGTCCATTAATCACCCATCACCAAGCGGCCTAGTGAAAATCAAACTAGATTTGTTGCTGCTTGATGTCCTTGGTAATCTGTTGTAGTACAGTTGTTTAATCCAAAGAAATAGCAATTCAATAACAAAGTGTGTTGCTCTATATATATTTGAACCATGTGTCAGGTATATTTTAAAGTTATCTACTTTACAAATAGCACTATTTAACAACCATGATGTTTTGGAATCTGACTGTCTTTTCCATAGCACTTTAATACAATTGTATAATCCTTATGGGGCTTAATTGTTCCGTTGACTTGCAAATTTGCGGATTATAAGAATAAAAAGTTTGGCCTTTCATTATCTCGAGTCGAGTCGTGATTATCATGGGAGTTGCGAGCAGCCTAATTGTGCTCTTCATTAGCGTGGCAGGGAGGCAGAAATGGTGGTGTCACATGAGGCATTCCTGTTGTTGTTGTTCCCTAAGCTGCCTGGCCGAACAGCCCCGAGTCCCTGAGGAAGGCCATGGCCACGATCGGGCATTCCTGTAGTACAACATACCGGAGTCTAGGTCAATGGAACTATACATTGTGTTTCTTCATCTGATAACAATACAATGTGCAATACTTGATTGTTTGAATTGAAACATGGGTTGTTCATTCATATAAATACTCAACAGTTGTCAACACTTGGTATCCGTAAAAAGTAGCCATATCAATTATATTTATTAAACAATTATATTTATTAAACAATTAGGTATAATGCAAACAGCTGTTAAAGGTTGGAGTGTTCGTAGGTTAAGCTAAGCATGTTATAGTTATTAGACAATATTAGTGTATTCACATTATTGTGGTTACGTTATACAACGCAAGATTATGGAATGAAATCTTCCAGCTTGCATCATGATTGACGATGCAATATGGTGCTATTATCGACTTAAATATATTCCGTTAATATTCCAGCACTGTCTTTCTCAAATGTTCCTCTGTATCTTATTTCGTCTTCTCTCCTGGCTCCTTCATTAGATCATAAACTAACTAGAAGAAGAAGAATGGAATAGCAACTGTGCCCTTCTTGAACAAACTATAACAGGGTTGGGCCAATCAGCGCTCTGCAGACCCCCGTAATCCTGTGTTAATCTCTAACCGTTTTGGTAAGATGATCCTCAGGGTATTAGAGTGTTGAGCCTATAATTGGGCTTTGTAATTGGGGTTGTGTGGGACAGGGATCTGCCTTGCTTAGGCCAATCGGCTTTCTGCAGACTCCCATTTTCTTATGTTCTTATGTTCTTATAACCTTCTTGATCCTATTATAATCCTTCCTCCTTAGCTCTTGCAGATCACGTTGTTCATGAACAATCTGTAAGTTATGCAATGAACTTTGATTTGTCCCTTTCACCTACTTTTACTGCTTTTCCCTTTTCAGTGTCATCAACTCTGCGAAGCAGAATGGTATCACACACACAGATCCCGCCCACATAATGTGTACCACTAACCAGTTTGTCCATCTTTGTCGTCCGTCGGACCGTCCCGTCCAGAATATCCCCCTAGACCGTTCAATGGAATGTCACCAAACTTCACAGGTATATACATTTAATCAATGTGAAGGTCAGTCAAAAATAATGTTTTAATTGATGATGATGATGCAGTTTTTACCACCATACACTCCCTGCTGAATAGCAAGGCTAGGGTGGGTGCCCTGATGATTCAGGGACTTAGTGAATAGTTGCCACAGATTGCTAGACCGCACCGTTCACCAACAGCACTGACGTCTGCTAATAATACACTGGCTGGCCCCGAGTCTCGAACCGTCAACCTCGCAGTTAGCAGGCGAACGCTCTACCAATCGAGCTACGGCCTGTGACATTCAACTTAAAGGTTAAGGTCAAAGGTCAAGGTTAAAAATATGGTAAATATATCATATTATTTAGTTATTACTCAAATGTCTTCATTTTCACTATACAAGTATTACTTATACTAACTGTTAGATTCTAATTAGGCTTACCATGTATATTCGGAATACCTAGGCATAGGTAATGCAGTAAACTATGCAATTCCATTTGAAAGGTAAAGGTCACTGGTTAAGGTCAAATATAAGGTCAATATGCTCATTTAATTTCTTTTCATGCAAACTATACACCATTTGAAAAGATAGTTGCACTTTGAATGAAAATAAAAACAATTAAGTTTGAGACACATATCATAAAGGTTGAAGGTCATGGTCAACTAATCTATTAATATAAATAAAGTAGACGTGCCGTTTTGCTCAAAATCAAAACACACGAGGACACTCGTGTACACTCCTGGTATTTTTCACACTCGGCCTCTGTATTGCCCGATCAACTGCGACTAGTCACTCTTGGAAACTCGGCCTCACACTCCTGAATGTGTGAACTAGGCTTTACTATAAATATATGTAACATTCGCGGCCTGTCCTCTAAACTCCCACTGTTGAACACCACCTTTCCTACAACAAACCTAATTTAATTTACCTCAACCATGTCTCAGGTGCCTGAAACAACTGCCAGCAGCCTCTGCTCTGTATCCTCTTACACTTCTCTATCCTAGTTTCAAAGGCAAGGGTGAACTTTGTGTGTACGTTCCCAAGAAACTCACTTGCTCTCGTGATCCCGACTGTGATTCTTCTTTTTTCTCAATACTATGGCTCAAACTTTCCTGTCACTCTCATACTATATACGTCTGCGTTGTCTATCCCCTAGCTCTACCGACTTACCTAAATTCTTTGACTATCTAAATTTTAAAGTGGAACACATTCTATCAACCTCCCCTTTCTCTGAAATATCCATCTTAGTAAATTTCAATTTTCACCCCCGCCAATGGCTCTCCTCTTATTTCACTGATAAACCTGGTGAGCAACCCTACATCTTTTCTATCCTAAATTACCTAGAGCAGTTAGTTCAGCACCCTACACGTATCCCTAAATGCCTTGGAGATCTGCCCAATATCCTAGACTTATAACTGAGGTTATCCTATCGGGCATGGAAGCACACATTCCATTTTCTTTCTCTTAGTGTAATGGAAAAATAATCCTGGTTTACTCACGCTAATTCTACTGTTGTCTACAATAAGGAGGAAGTATTCAAATGGTACCGTAGCTTTCAAACTCAAGAATCTCGTACTTTATATGTTTCTGCCCGGAATCAAGCAAAATCTGTTTTTCGACTAGCCTAAAACTTCTATCATCAATAAGAAATGTTCTGAAATTTCCAACTCTAGCTTTTCCCAAGCTTTCTGGCATCTAACCAAAAGCCTCTCCATCAATTGTACTTCCACGTCTTCCCCTCCTCTTTTCCACTCTGAAACCACCGTAATTTCTTCCTCTGGCAAAGCTAAACTCTTCGCTCAAACTTTCGCTAAAAACTCCACTTTGGACGATTCTGGTGGTGTTCCTACCTCTCCACTCCCTCTCACTTATGTATGCCTAATATCCTAATATCCTCTAAGGATGTACTTTCTGCCCTCTCTGGGCAGAAGAAGGGGTACCCACCAGATGGTGTTCCTCCTGTTGTAGACAAGAACTGTTCTTCAGTGCTGACTCCCTGCCTAGTCAAACTCTTTCGTCTGCCTTTTCTCTAATGTCCCGTCTTGCTGGAAGTTTGCTACCATTCAACCTGTCCCAAAGAAAAGTGACCGTTCTCAACCATCCAACTATCATTCAATTGCTCTCATTTCTTGAATTTCTAAATTTATCAACTCTGCGTAAGCAGAGTTGAAAAAAAATATCTGTCGTCGTTGTCGTCCGTCTGTCCCGAAACTCCTCCTAGACCGTTGGACGGATTTTTACCAAATTTCACACGAACATTTGTTGGGTGAATGCGACATTGCGACGGTCAGTCATCTTTTGTTTTTGAATTTGTGCAATAGTTATGATTTTAGATCCAATATATGGTTTTACACCCCCCCCCCCCCACCTCTGGACACCCCCCCAGCTATGATGATGGCGTTCCGTGTATGTGTGCCCCGTAGAGGCGCACGCAGAGAATGCCATCGTTCTGGGGGCGAAAATAACTAACCCCACATTTGTTAGGTTAAGTTAGTTTAGTTGACATTAGAAGTGATGGTAGTAATAGTGGGAATGATGGTGATAGAAGTGATGACGGTGATAATAGTAGTGATAATGATGACAGTAGTGATGATGACAGTAGTAGATTATGATGGTGACATTACTAGTAATAGTGATGATGCTGACAAGTAATGATGATAGTTGTAGTGATAATGGTGACAGTAGTGATGATGGTAGTGACGATGGTGACAGTATTAGTGATGATGATGAGTAGTAGTGATGATGATGAGTAGTAGTGATGATGGTGAAAGTTGTAGTGATGATGACAGTAGTAGGGATGATGGTGATAGTTGTAGTAACAATGATGATGGTAGTGATAATGGTAAGAGTAGTAGTTATGATGGTGACAGTAGTAGTGATGATGGTGTGAGTAATAGTGATGATTGTAATAGTAGTAGTGATGATGATCATAGTAATGGTGATGATGACAGTAGTAGTGATGATGGTGCAGTTGTAGTGACGATGGCAGTAGTAGTGATGATGGTGATAGTAGGATTGATGATGGTAATACCTGTGATGATAGTAACTCATTGCAGAGTTGGGTATGCCGTTTTGATTTTGGGAAAAGTGGCAAGTCTACTTTATTGAAACTTATTTATTCAAAGCATTGGTCTTCCCATAATCTACTTTCAGATCACCAGTATGTATTCCTTACAGGTAATCTTCTTTTCTAGCTTACTAACTCTTGGTTATCATCTCTTCAGGACTTCGGTGAAACTTTCTCTACTGCACTAGACATATCAAAAGCCTTTGATAGAGTCTGGCAAAAATATTTGATTTCTAAACTACCCTCCTTCGGTTTCTATCACTCCATCTGTGCCTTTGCCTCTAATTTCTTTTCCGACCATTCCATAGCTGCAATTGTGGAAGGCCATCGCTCACTTCTTCTAGCTATCAACTCCAGTGTTCCTCAGGGTTCTGTTCTGTCTCCAGTTCGCTTTCTAACATTAATTAATGATCTTCTCAACTGTACCTCTAGTCATAACCACTCATATGCTGATGAATCTACCTTACACTATTCGACTAGTTTTTCACATCAACCTAGCATGCAATCACTCCAAAACTCACGAAACAGGGCTATGACATGCCTTTTTTCTGGTCTAACAATTATTTCTGATTTGGGCAAATAAAATCTTGTCACTTGCAATGCCTCCAAGACCCAATTTTTCCCTCTATCTACCTGTCTCACTCCTCCGCAAGATTATCAGTTGCTCTTCAACAATAGACAAATCAACCTTTCATCTTCTCTCAATATTCTTGGTGAATATTTTTCATCGGACCTTTCATTAAAAGATCATATTACCTCTCTTGCTAAAACAGCTTCCCAGAAGTTAGGTGTGCTCAACCGTCTCTGTTGATTCTTCACCCCCGCCCAGCTTCTTGCTCTGTATAAGGGAACAGTGAGCCCAAGTATCGAGTATTCCTCAAATGTGTGGGTAGGTTCCACCCATACCGCACTTCTCGAAAGAGTAGAGCCAAAGCATTTCACCTCATCATGTCACTTCCTCTTACTGATTTCATACAACTGTATCTTTTTCATTCTTCTATCGCTATTACAATAATCAGTGTTCTTCAGAGCTCTCTCAGTGCATACCACCTCCTATGCGGCGAGATGATTTTTACTTTCAGAAATATATAGTACAGTGTGATAACCCGGGTTCGAATCCTGGTGGATCACATAATTATATGCTTTCATTAATTTCATTGGAGGTGTTTGGTGTTGTGGTGAAATTAATAAAAAATAGATTATCAGTAGGTTCAGGGATATTTCGTAGCGAGGCCGTTCTAGATGATCTGTGCCCTATGAATAGTCTTATCTCTCACTTAAACATTAGGCTACCATAGTGCGGTGGGAATATGAACATGATTAGGTTAATATCCAGTATTCGAGAATGGTTAATAAGTCGTAGGCGTGTGCACAAACCTTCCACTGTCTTGGTGGTGTAATGGTTAAGGTGTCTAAAAATCTGTGTGTGATAACCCGGGTTCGAATCCTGGTGGATCACATATAATATTATGCTTTCATGTATTTAATTGGAGGCGTTTGGTGTTGTGGTGAAATTGATAAACAATAGATACTGTATTCCTGAGTAGGCCTGAACATAATGCTGGCCCACCAGTGTGATGTGAGGAGAGGAGAGTTAATATTATATAACATTATAATGTAGATCAGACAACAATATTTCACCCTCTCTTACTCACTCGGCTTTGTTACACTCACTTATTGTATAGACAGTAGATACTTGAATTTTGCACCTAAACACATGAATGAATGTGGCACACGAGTACACTCGCTCCAAGAAGTATCTGCACCCCTCCGCTGATCATCTGGGGTGTTCAGCTCGGTAGGGTTGGCACCTCTGACTGCAACTATATCTATGTGTCGGAGAGGATCGTCTCTGACACATGGATATAGCTGCAGGCAGAGGTGCCAACCCTGCCGAGCTGTACACACCAAATGATCGGCGGAGGGGTGCAGATACTTCTTGGAGCGAGTGTGTTTTGATAATCACCCACATGCCCGCCTCTTGGAAAAAAAAAAGGTGTCGATTGTGAGGCACTTCACTCGCCTACCATCACAGTCCCATTCCTATTCTGACCAGCTCTCCCACCCAAGAGTTGGCAAGTTTTCTCAGTCTTCCATCTACTCAACAAGTGAACTCTGGAACTCATTCTCTCAATCAGTCTTTCTTTCATCCTATGCCTTAGACTGCTTTAAACTTCGTGTGCCAAGGTATTTTAACCCCAACGTTCCTCGAATTTGGCTACCTGTCACTCTTTTGGCTTTGGGAGAGACGCTCGTTGCAGGCAACCTGCCTTTTGCCTCCTTCATACACATACAAATATGCAGCACCCTATTGTATATATTTTAATTGCCTTAGGTTTTTTCTGTTTTCTATTTGCATTGCATATCTGATTGTCAACATTATGTTTTCATAATATTTAATATTAAACTTCAATTAAATTGCAGCATGATTGAAACGTGTAGAAAGATGTATAACAAAATATAGGATATATATTGGTTTAATAAGGCACAACACGCAATATACTTCAGCTAAACAATTACAGAAGGGCAAAGAAACTTTAAATCAAATATGTCTTCCTTTAATTGAATAAATATAATAGCGATAATATACAAACGTACGTAACCGCACTTTCAGGATGTATACCCATTTTATTCAATGCAATGGGATGTATTTTTTTTTAAGGGCAAAATATGTTATTGTGCTATCGAAGAAAAGCTTTTTCAGTGTTGTTAACACTCTCCATCATAAGTTCAGCTCTGCACAATGTTTAAGGGGGTATGGTTCACTTTGTGGGCGATTTTTGCATGTATTCATTATTTTTCTAGTTTCCTCCCTAGACCTCCATCAAATAAAAACAAACAAAAAATCATCCATTAGATACCCCTTCTAGATTTTAATTTATACATTTTTCGGTAGAAAAATTTCCCGGCGGTTCTTCCAACATTGCAGGTTCACTATCGTTCGCCAGGGAAAAAATCGACACCTAAATAGCACGAAATGTCTATATATTGACGAAGAAATGGGACGAAAGGTCTTAAACCGACTAACTAATGGGGCTAACATCTTAACATTTGAAAACTAATGGGGCTAAACATGAGGGAGAAAGTGGTCCAGAAATCTGGCCCATGTCCCCTTAAGACGGGTGTGTGTGAGTGGAGTGTCGCTGGGTTGTGTGTGTCTGGTGCAGGAGTCATCAGCTGTGGTAGATAACGAGGCTGGCTGCCACCTGACCTGTCTCAACATTCACACTATTGTTACATTCTCACAGTTCTGCAGGGAGGATATATCCAGTCTAAAGAGGATTTGAGATTGCATACACTTCTTGGACACAATGCATTCCCACGAGTTAACATACTGTCTTATAACGACAATTGGTTTTGTTTGTCTATTAGCGAGTAACACAATAGAATCAAATACACATATTAAACGAAACAAAAATGGTACTTACGGTTAATTTATGAACTTTTGGATAAAGTCGTTGGACCCGTCGCCCTCCCAAGAGGTATTGCACAAAGTGTTACCCTATATTGCAGCATTGCCAAGAATGTCTACTTATTTGTTACCAAGAGCCATGTGTAATCTCGTAACTATAATTATCAGGTATGATATAAAACTGCAGCCTCGTGATCTGTGGGGCCCGGGATACGGATGGGGTACTAAACTAACTGCTCTAGGTTATTTAGGATATAAAAGATGTAGCCTTGTTCACCAGGTTGGTCAGTGAAATGAGAGGAAAGTTATTGGTGGTGATGCATATTGAAATCTCCTAAGATGGAGATTTCAGAGAAGGGAGACATGGATAGAATGTGTTCCAGTTTAGAAGTAAGATTGCCAAAGAATTGTTGATAGTCAGTAGAATTAGGGGTGAGATAAACAGCACAGATATATTTAGTGTAAGAGTGACAAGATAGCTTAAGCCAGAGACTAGAAAATTCAGAAGAGTCAAAGTTGGGATCACGAGAGCAAGATAGATGGTTGCATACGTACACTCAACATCCACCTTTGGCTTTGAATTGAAGATAGATATACTAGGAGGAAACAGAGAAGAGTTTGTTGTAAGTAGTCACAGACAACTGGGTTTCAGTGAGAAAGAGAAGAACAGGATTGTAGTAGGGCAGATAAGCATAAAATTGTGCATTTAATGACTAAAGCAAGAAATTTCTACCACAGTTAGTACATATCATAAAGTTCATTTTCAGATGTGGAAGCAACTTGGGTATGACCTCTGATGACCTTGAGAGGTCAGTGACCTCAAAACACCAAAATAAGCAATATCTCGGGATCCAGGCATCCTAGACTCATATTTTTTGTGTCTAAACATACATTATCAGGGACAAGAAACTCAATGGAACAACTTGCAAGTGCACTGGAACAAAATTCAATGCAATACTGTGGTTTCCACCTTGAATTTTACTACTGACGATATTGTTTTCTTATAATTTTGTTGCACTACACACCCTACTATCCTGCTGGCTTCAATGCCTAACAGTCTCCTGAACAGGCGCACAATGCAGTGCACTTAAGTGCTGCCTTTGTGCACCTGCACCGACCAGTACATTCCTTGTTGCAGCCACAATGGATTAGTTCATGGCACGACTTTGATGCTTCAGACAAAGTACTCCAGAGAGGTTGCCACTCATCTTTGTCCTTTGTCCAGCCCCAGTCTGATGGGTCAAACACTTCAGGTTCCAGGACTAGTGCCTGGTTCCAGCAGTGGGCCTGGTAGCTGGCACGCTTGATGTGCTGAAGAAGTGCTGCCTGTGTAGGTGGAATGTTTTCCAGAGCCTGCGACTTCTGTATGAAGAGCTGCTTTCTGGCCTCATTCACTTCCATACTGTCGCTGGTTCGGTCATACATCAGCACCACAAATCTCTCCAGCAGGGACATTGATTGCTCACTGACCTGCCTGGGCATTTGCATGAGTTCACTGAAGGCATCAGTCACATCTGGGTAGACCTTCCATGTTTCCCAAGCTGTCTTCTTCCCTCTGCCGGCAAATGCTGACACGGGATCACATCCAGTGATGGCATGAAAGACAGGAAGAGTACAACACTGTCTTGGATTCATGGTGGCAACAAGTTCATGAACAGCGATGTACCGGAAGCTTGAGCCAGTGCCAAGACAGATCCAGAGCTCATCAGGTTGGATCTTGCAGAAGGAGGCCACAGCGATCACCACCACGTCAGTTTCCACAGTGCGTATGGCCACTTGCTTGCAGCATTTCTGAACAGCATCTGCAACATGAAGGAGTAGACTCATATCAGCTTCCTCCTGTGAACATGGGGCAAGGTGGGTCAGGTCTGACTCCGGAAGTGAGCAGAGGATGTCATGCCCATGTGTTGCGTACAGTTCCTTACCATCTGCTAGGGGAGAGTGAACAGCTGCCTGAGACAGGAGACCAAAAAGCTCGGTTTTGTTTTCATCCACCCGAAGAAAGTCCTTCCAATTCTTTGGCATCACAGTAGAAGCAGCTACTCTTCTCCTTGTTCCTGTTCCTCTCTTCTGTCTGATTGTAGCTTTCAGGCTGTCTGGTAGGTACAGTTGGTCAAAGTTCCAGCTGACCCACCCTCTCTCGGGGGCTCGCAGAATTAGCTGGCAATACTGGTGTAGTGGTGCAGGGATGCCACTTGCCATTAATGTGTTACCTGTGTCTGTCCTGTATATTACTGCAAATTAGACTATGTAATGTTCACGTTGTGAAGACGAAATGCTCCTTCATTAAGCAGCCACCAATAAAACAAACATTTGTATTCCTATAAAATCGAGTAGAGTATGTTGTGGCAGCCAGCAGGTTTTATATGCGTTGCCAATCAGTGGATATAATAACTTGAATATTTAAGCAAATCTACGAACTTTGGGTGAATGTTCAGGTTCATACATAGCGATGTATGCATTTGTATTTGAGATAGGCTTACTTTCCGCCTATGTTCTAACAATTATGTAGCCGAAATCAGATCTACCAATCCCAATCTGTGTAAGACACACCTCCTTCCTACACCAGTATTGCCAGATAATTCTACGAGTCCCAGAGCGAGGGTGGGTCAGCTGGCACTTTGACCAACTGTACACGTCCCAGACAAGGTCAACACGGTTGGTATTCTGGAGCTGAGCAGAGATGTATGATCCAAACACTGTGTCTGCATATTCCTGGAAGGTCTTGGAAGTCGCAGGATTCAGCATGTAGACCACAGCTGCCCCATCAAGGATTATGGCGTCAACCGTGGGCGCATTTATCTCATGGTTCACACCTGATTCCAGGCAGTGTAGCAGATCTGCTTTGGCCCCATGTCGCAGTCTGCCTCCTGCTGAAAGTGATGGTGGAGCTGCCTGGTTCTCGTGAGAGAAGAAGTGATCGAGATCCCCATCGCGGGTTTGGCAGGAGATGTATAGCCTCGCAAAGAGACCACAGTCATTCTTCAGTACAGCGAGCTTTGCCTTCTGCTTTGACTGAGTCTTGGTTGGTGGCCGGCTAAACAGAGGCAGTTTGTTCTTGGGAAGTATTTCTGTGACAGGCTTTGTGCAGAGTTCCAGCCTTTCTTCCACAAACTTGGTGTACTGCTGCTCACCAATGGACTCTTATCTTTCTCACTGTCTCTGCCACTGCAACATCCATGACATCCCTGGTGTCAATGACAAGCAGGTGTGGACTGGTTTCCAGGAATGGATTCCCCATCTCTTTTAGTACAGCACAAAGTGCCTTGACCTCCTTCAGGAAGGCTGATTGCACTGCAGAGTGCTGGTCATGGTGAAGGTGTATGTCTGGATCAGTGACCGGTGGTCCCTCAAACTCTGTGATGATCCTAGTAATTTCAAGCCCTGCCACCATCCAGCGTCTCAGTGCTTTAGGATTGTCCGTTAGCCCGATTGCACCACCAGATCCTTTGACCAGGGCGTTGTTTTGTTGATGACACTGGTCGATTGCTATAGCAGAGAACTTGTTGCTAGTCTTGTGCACCACAAAGTTCCCAGACTTGAACTCTGCCAGGACATCTGGATGCTTCTCAGCGAGGCTCACCATGTCACGGATGTGCACAGAAAGCCACCTGGAGTAGTGGGTGTGATCCAGGGCAAACATCCATGGCATGAGCTGTGTCAGGGATTTCACATACAGCCGGAAGTTCCCCTCACGAAGTGATCTGAGGTACTGCAGCAAGAGCAGCTCTAAGGACAGGGTCTTGAGCCAGTAGCTGAAGTGCACAGTAACCTCAGCCCGCTTTGCACACCACTCCTTAAAAGGCTGGATGGCGTCATCAGCACTGGTTGCGCAATCATCCTGGTATGCTTGCTGCAGCATTATGTACAGGCTTGCAGCCGTGAGTTGGTGAGCGTGACGGGTCTTGGTGACATGGCTCGCTTGCAGGAAAGACGCGGCCATTCCAGAACTTGCAATACCAGCCTGGACTAGTGCATTCATCCAGCAACTGCCATCCAGCCAGCGTCCCAACATCTGGAAGAATACAAGTAGATTAATGACATGCAGCCTATTTTGTCTCATCTACAATCTACATCTATTTTGTGTCAACTACAATGCAATGGGTGCAATAATCCTTTTGTTTAAACAGACTTTTGTTTAAGTTAACAACTGCAGGAAATGTACAAAACATTGAGTGCAACAAGCAATTAAAGCTTATGGATCGTACTCTAACAAAATAAACCAAAATAAAACCATGCACACACCACAATAATCCTTTACTTTTTGTGGTTTACCTTCAGCACACCCATCTCGATGTGTAGGCCACCAAACATGATAATATAGTGCTCCTCCCCATGAGTGGCTGGCCAAGTCCACTGGATTTCTTTTGCAATGGCATACAGCGGTTGGTCAGCTGCAAGGACAGGTACCTGACCAGGATTGAGATGCTGAACTGCCGCCTTGACGACATCCATGGCGTGACGGATCATTGCCACTGAATGGGAACTGTCGATGAACAGAGGCAGCAGTGCATTGATTGCTGGGAGGGGTGGAATGACTGCTTGTTTGGCATCAGCATGGTATGCAGACCAGGAGATCCACCCGTCCACGGCGTCCTTCTCAAAGGCAGTCTTCACAGTGTTGAGCCACCCATACTCTTCATCAGCAGCCTCTGCAGCAGCCAGAATGTTGTCGGGTCTCACTGGACCTTGCACAGCAGGCGCAGTGAAGTTCTTCGTTTTCAGAGTGGCTGGTGGCACATTGGTGCAAGATGATGGCAGAGGTGCGAGTGACTTGGGTGATGATGCGTCCTGGTTGATCACTGGGAATACACGATCCAGACCAGAGTGTGTGTGTGATAGATGTTGAATGAGTGAAATGCCAGTGCCATGGAAGGACTCCTTTTGATGTAGCAGAACTTGGGTTGTGATCAATGTTGTCCACTGCTGCTGTAGTGAACAACCCATGGCGCATTTTTGAAGGACACACATCCTTTTCAATCTCAAACTGTCGGCAGACGCCATTGCTAATGTCGGTTGTGAGTTGCAGCATCCTGTCGTAAGAGACACAGTCCGAGGTTGTGCAGTGCGTCAACTAATCCTCTGCTCCTGGTAACAGCGTGGATCTTCAGAGGCAAATACAGTGGGAGTGGAGTTTCTTGGCTGCGGTTGCGGTGAACTGAAGTTGGTGACTCCACTTTCCGTGCATGCTTGATGCTGTTGAACACCAACAGCTGGGAGATTGCTACACCTGCAGTTGTAGTCGTTGTCTGTTCAAGCTGGGTCTTGCGCTTTATCTTTATTTTATTAATTTCACCACAACACCAAACACCCCCGATGAAATTAATTAAAGTATATATGATCCACCGGGATTCGAACCTGGGTTATCACACACAGATGTTTGCCACCTTAACCATTACACCACCAGGACGGTTATGTTTGATCCATCCAGTATCATATTGACTAGGGCTAAGAGGGATAGTGGTACAGCATCTTTCTGGCAGTTCGCCGGGAATGACCCATCAAAGGAGAACAGAGGGGCTGAGTCAAACATCGCCTTGCGTACAACCTGCGCTGCCCTCACTAAATGCATAGCGTCACTGTTGTGATCACAGGCCTTTCTGAGGGCTGGTCCAGTGTCCTCCTGGAATGCTAGAAGCATGTCTCTTCCCTGGGTATATTCCCTTAGATCAGGAAATTCGAAGAGTAGCCTTTCTTTCAGCCTTGTTGTGTGAATTCGGTTTTCTACAGTGACACCCAATTGTTCCAGTCTAATCTTGTAGAGCTGAGCTAGGTCCACCACTTTAAAGACTGGAGCAATCTCCTCATCAGTATGTGTGTCCTCCATATATGGAACCAGCTCAGCAAAGGCTATTCCGTGGAGAAGACGCTTCTCTTTGTCATCCTTCGTGGATGTGGCTTGCCTGGCTCGGTTATACAGTGCCCTCAGGCAGTTGCGGTGGTACTTGGCCTCAATGGCAATCATGTCTCCAGCAGCAAGTTTAGCTAGTAGGGCAATGTCCTCAAGTTCAAGGGCACATCTCCAAACTTCTTTGTCCAAGTTGTAGGTTGCTGCTTCATGTAATCCTGCAGAACCTGCGAACTCATTGCAAAAGATAGATGTAGGTGCAGTTGACTGCGATTGCTTATGAGCAGATCGAGTATGGACATTAGAAGGACTGGTTAGGTGTTCCATTTCTGCTTCTCTATGGCTTTGCCGGTCAAACATGTTTTTGCTGAACTTCACCCGACAACCCTTGTGCCACTGAGCACTGTGGGCCCTGAGTGTGGTTTCCATGCCATCTCCATCATCCAGCCTTTCAAGCATGAGGTCCATTGGCATGTGCTGAAGGCTCTGGAACCTGAGAATGTCCTCTACTACGGATGCATACCCACTGCCAATAAGTTTCTTGGTCGATCTTAGTGGACACGACAGTGTATCACCTGTGTCGGCTTGGCAAAAGATACAAAGTTTCCAGTTTGTTACTGGATCTGACTTCAAATGCTTGGGTGTAGAACTACTAGGCTGGGTTGGATCTACGAGGATGTGTCGCTTTGCCATCTCAGACACTAAAACAAAGGTACAACAGCAGAAGAGTGGCTAGTCCTGTTAGTCTATGTGAGTTTCCACCACCAGGGCACATGCAGAGCTCTACTTGTACAAGCTGGTCAGAGATGAGAAGCAGTGGGCTTGTGTCATGGTAGACTCCTGAAAATACACAAGATATTTTTGTCAAAAACTTTAAACATCACTAAAACTTATATCTTATATTCTAAAATTGGGAAAAATCAATAAAATATATTTATGTTATATCTATTTTGTGTGTTTGTTTTCTATGTTAACCCTGCTCAGGTAATGTTCCAGAAGTGTAACGAAATTAGCAATGTGGCCCCATATGGGGACCGGCAATTTAAACGGCTCTCACCCGATAACTTATTGATGGATTTTAAATTTCTTTTTACCAATAGAAACTACAATTAATACTTAATATTATGTTAAGAGCAAATTACACTACTGTAAATATTAAGTCATATATAAAAAAAAAAAAAAAAGTATGGAAAAAAAGGGTCAACAAAAGTGAGGCATATCTCATACATTACATAAGCTGGATTAATTTGGTTGCAGGTCTGTGGAGGGTATGGCTGAGGGTCTAGGGTGACAACAAGGCAGAACTCTGGGGCTAAAAAAAAGTTCAATAGGAAGGGGAAATTTGTAGTACACATTTGGGATTATGGACCCCATATGGTGACCGGACAGGTTGGTACAGGAAAGGGGAGGAGACAGAGCGGCGGCTCACACGCTCTCCCAGTTGTAGGACGATGCGGACTGACTGCTCGTCTTCAAAATTTCTTGCCATCGGCCTCCGGCCGTGAAATATTCGCAAAAAAACTTTTATGCAAATTTTTTGGCCCATATGGGGCCAATATGCCTGAGCAGGGTTTTAAAGGTACATTGGTATTTTTAACATTATAAGCTTGCTGATCCATGCTGGCCACCATAACATTGCATTGTATTTTGTTCCAGTGAACTTGCAAGTTGATCCATTGAGTTTCTTGTCCCTGAAAATGTATGTTTAAACACAAAAATTATGAGTCTAGGATGCCTGGATCCCGAGATATTGCTTATTTTGGTGTTTTGAGGGCACTGACCTCTCAAGGTCATCAGAGGTCATACCCAAGTTTCTTCCACATCTCAAAATGAACTTTATGGTATGTACTAACTGTGGTAGAAATGTCATGCTTTAGTCATAAAATGCACAATTCTTCTCAGATCAAAGCTTATCTGAGAAATGTATAGTAAAAGTACAAGGCATACTGGCCCAGAGGATTTTGAAGGGTCATCCCCAAGAGCTGAACCGATAGGGTATTTCTGGTCCCCCCCCCCCCCCCCCACCGTACCGGGTCCTATCTGCCTAATCATTATTTCTTTTAATAATTTTGCAGAGCAGGTATAGTATGCAAGGTGTTAGTAATGTAGTGTATTGAAAGAGGTAGAAGGTGTATAGAAGGGCTGGTGCCTACAGTCTGCTCGTGGTGGGTTGGGTTAAAGAAGAATATATGTCAATGTAAGATATTCTATAGACCCCTCTGTTTATATTGCTAATTATATAAATATCAATGCACATACAACATCATTATGATAAATACATTAGTTACATCATGCTCACTCTCTCTTCCATTACTATGTCCTTTTTCATTCCACGTTCCACTAGTCTATATATATCCTGAAGATATACTGTACACTCTATATATGTTTAGCCCTACTAGTAAAAATATTTGTTCGTGTATACTCATCTCAAATTATACTATTATTTGCGCTCTTTTGGCATTTATTTATAAAAACTTACATGTCGTGACTGTTTATTATGTTCCAACCTAAACTTACATGTCATGACTGTTTATTATGTTCCAACCTAAACTTACACGTCATGACTGTTTATTATGTTCCAACCTAAACTTACATGTCGTGACTGTTTATTATGTTCCAACCTTAGTCTCCCAATCAACATACGATACATCACACTCCTAAAAGATCATGCTACATACCCCAAAGATCATGCTACATACCCCAAAGATCATGCTACATACCCCAAAGATCATGCTACATACCCCAAAGATCATGCTACATACCCCAAAGATCATGCTACATACCCCAAAGAACGTGGCATTCTAGAAATAGTGAAGCTTAATTATATTAACACTTATATTCAGATATATTCTTCTTTGCCTAATTTAAGTCTTTGCCTAATTTAAATCTTCTGGCGGCAGATGTCAAAAGTAGTATGATCGGTATAGGTAACAGGACATTTAAACAAAAAGGCAAGTTTCAGAGCAAATATATATTGTGAATATGTAATCACTTTAGTGCGAAACATTATTTGAGGAAACCTGTCACGGGGATGCAATATAAGCCAAATTTTCAGAGTGCTTGTGTGTGTTTTTGTTTTTGTATTATTCATTATTATTTTGTATCCGAGAGAATTTTATGCAATCGTGCTCAACACCCGGAATTGCATACTGTTTCCTTTGTATTGGTCCTGTGGACCATGAAATTGTTTTAAATTTTCTGAATATACGAAGGTGAGCTTTTGAGAAGCTCTGGTGGAGATGTTGGACATAAAAATAAATGATCATATTTTGATAACTTCGCTGTAGTACCGTATAGTTAATATAATGACCCAGAAGTTACATTTTGTCCAATTTCACAGCAAGGGTTTTAGTGTTACTTAAAAGGAAAATGTGGGGTGTCTTCATAAAAGCTTTCAGATGTCGCAACTATGTTCTTGGTAGCCTATAGTTCGAAAGAAATAAGAAATTAAGTTAATTTGTGTGTAGGAAGAAGCATTGTTGTCGGGGGTTACATTTGCGTCTGCACGGCCAACTGATTTGCATCTAGTTTATTTAATTATAATGGCGTGTAGTAATAGTGTAATGTAGAGAAGATGGTGTCAGAGGAAAGTCAAGGCTCACACAGTGTTCTGCCAACGTCAACAAAGTTATTTTTCAATTAATCGTGGGGTTAACAGATTTTAATAGTGTCTGTGCTCTAGATTGGAATATAATCCATTCTGTTGTCACAGCTCTATGTAATCAGGCACATACCCCATTGCTGGGGGTGGCCGACAGAAACAACTTTTAAAGTTCCTATTCTCAGGGTCCGGGACCACTTTCGCGTTTCCTCACCCCTTTCTCTGTCTCGTCGAGTAGGATAATTATACAAGGGGAGGAGGATTCCTAGCCACCTTTTCTGTATTAAAAAAAAATCGGTGAACAAATAGACAAATAGATAATTTGAATAACATGTTCCTAAATAATTGACATAGTATATGTATAATTACTATGTCATATGTAAATAAAGTTAATTACAATAATTATAAATTTTTTTGTTAATAATTTTACCAAAAATATTATCCTTATTATTTTTATTTTAAAAAATACACTATTTCTTAGATTGCTATAATGACTTTTCTGTTGTTCGAAGTGATTAACAACATTTGCAGATAGTGTGTGTTTGCTGTAAATAATCTTCATCCAACAATAGTTTTGCTATAAATATTATGCGTCGCTGACAGATGAATTTACCCAAGTCTGCCACCCATTTTTCCTGTGTAACCTTTAGCCTTTTTTATTAGTTCTGACACTTCATTTTCAGGCCTCGCTTGCCCGTGACAGCCAATAGATGGAGGGGTTATAGCATCCTTTCTTTTTTCAATATCCACACTGCACCTTGCCTGGCTTTTATAAACAGAATAGTGGAGTAAACACGAAAGCAAAGGGTGATCAGGGTGTAGCGAGGTTTTTATGCTGCGCTGTAAAATATCTCGAATTTCATGCATATTGATAAAAGCTAGATTCGTTGTGGATGAAATATGCTAGCACCTACTCTCATTGTAGTCCCATTGTATTCCATTACAAACACTCGGGGTTCCGTTTGCATCCCTCTCTCTCGCTCTCTCTCTCCCTCTCTCTCTTGACATATTTCAATGGATGATGGGGTCATGTGGAATAGGTTAAAGGTGGGTAATACATTATTCGAATATAAACTTCTAGTATCTTTGGTATGGAAGACGAGTCTGGTGTGGTAGTTGTAAATCAGAACTCTTGAGCTAACTACAGTAAGTATAACAGTAAGCGCCTCTTATAGGGCAGTAATCCTGGTGCAGTCTCCCGGTTCCATATACTGTATATCAATGTTACAAGGAGCTACAAGGGATAGTTAGTATCTCGGAGACCTTCCGGTTCATTCCGTGGAGATACTTGAAGTGGAAGGAGAGAGACGTAATTAGAGCACTGCATTCATTACAGAGTGTGTAAAATACTATCTAAGTTCTTCTGTCACTGCTCTACTGAAGAACTGTTTACAACTTAGGAGGGAAGTTTGTTCCAAGTAGAACAGATCTTATATTTAAAAAAGTGTCCACAAATACTAGTGTTGAACCTTTTCAATTAAAATTTCCAGCCATCGTTGCGTGTTGTATTCATATTGAGGCTAAACATTTTGTTATAATAGACATTGTCAAACCCATTAAGTATTTTTAAAAACTTCAATGAGCTGACCTCGTAGTCACCGTGTCTCCAACGGAAAGAGATCAATAGCTCTCAACCAGCCCTAGTAGCTCAGTCTTCTAATCGATGGGATAAGCTTTGTAGCTCTAGCTTGTACTCTAGGCTATCCAGTCGCTCTGCATCTTTCCTGAGTGCTGGATACCAGAATTTAATAGCATACTCTATGAGAGGCCGCATCAGAGCGTTGCAAAGTGTGAGGACTATTTCCTTATGTCTATACTAAAATTGGCTTTTAATTCTATCTATATGCTCAGGCCCAATCTCCATTTTGGGGGTAGCCGACTCAAGACAGAGCAAGAACAGGGAAAACACAAAAACAACATAAACCAACAAATTGACACAGATAAAAAGCACAAACTCACACACATCCAGGTCACCCAGGAGAAGACTCAGAGACCAGGGTCACTAAGGTCGCTCCAGCACTCACCCGGCCCCCGACCACCCGGAGAGGTTCCGATCTCGGCAGGCAGACATGCAGCGGAGCCAAAGCCACAAGCCCTCCCACCACACTTCCAGGCGCACCCTTCATATTAATCGTCTCCCCGGGCCAGGCGCCTGATGGACTATTATCTAGTCCAACTTGCGCCCGACCCCTTACTCCAAAATATATATATTAATATATCCCTTTTAATATATCCCATTATTTTCTGAGCTCTCTTCTCTATTTCGGTGCACTGCTTGGAAAACTTTAGGTCACTGCTAATCAGAACACCTAAATCCTTTTTCAAGTCAGTCACTTCTAGAGGCAGTCCCAATAGCGAACAGCCTGACTTGGAGTTTGCTTGGCCGATGTGCATCACCTTGCACTTTTCTTCCAAGTTTAGAGGCATCTGCCATGTCTCCGACCATTCACCCAGTTTGTTGAGGTCCATCCTGATATGTTTAACCCCTTTAGGGTCTTTCACACGCATTCCAGGCTTAATGTCAACTGCAAACTTGGAGATCACACTCACCAGACCAATATCGATGTCATTGACATATATAATAAACAGAAGTGGGACCAGGACAGATCGTCTGTGGAACTCCAGAAGTGACTAGAGTCCACTCAGAAGCAACACCATTGATTACCACTCGTTGTTGTCTACCTGTTAGCCAATTTTCTATCCATTTTGTGACCTCTGTATTGATACCTAGTGCTCTCACTTTTGACATTAGCCTGCAATGGGGCACTTTGTCAAAAGCTTTTTGAAAAATAACTAAGTAAAGGATTTCTATGGCTCTACTTTTGTCATACTCCTTCAGCATTTCATGGACAAATTCCAGCAAATTGGTAAGACATGCTCGGTGTCGCCTGAATCCATGTTGGGAATCTGTAATTAGATTGTGGATTCATAGATAGTCAACTATCTTGTCTAGCAGTATCCCTTCTAGGAGTTTTATAATGATAGAAGTCAAGCTAATTGGCCGACAATTTTCGGGACACTCATGATCCCCTTTCTTAAAGATTGGAGTCACATTGGCCAGTTTCCGGTCTTCAGAGACCTCTCCATAGTTATCAATACTTATATATGAATCACTCTTTACCTATATACAGTATGCAGCCTTGTAATTATACAATACATTATAATATACGGTATCTTCTCTCTCGCCAGTTTCCTATATTTGTTTTTAGTCAATGTCCATCTATCTCTATATATACTTCACCCCCCCCCCGACCACATACACAGTCTATCTCTCTCTCACCGCCACGACAAAGGACTAAACTGGGTTCAACAAAGGCTGGCTGGCGGCTTGAGTTGGGTATTACTGCAACAAAGAGAGAGAGAGAGAGAGAGAGAGAAAGAGAAAGAGAAAGAGAGAGAGAGAGAGAGAGAGAGAGAGAGAACCGTTTCGAGGAGTACGCGGGAGAAGTACAGACATTCCATAATATTAAACGTGTCGGTGGGTGTTATCTATGCCATAATGGTCCGTGACTAAAGAACTTAAATTTGGTCTATAGAAGAAATGCATACCGATAATATAATATATTTCCCGTAATTTGGTTCATAAAGGCGAATAATTCTTGATGTAAAGGGCATATTCTTAATTCATTACAACGACGAATTCTAGTTAATAACAGATTATTACCCCAAAACAATACAAAAGATCCTTAGGAACGTTACTAGAAGATAATATTGACGATCGAAAATGCCGAAAAAAGCATCCTCTGGAAACTTCGCCTTCACTCAATCTCTACAATCACGCCAAATGTTTGGCTAGATGTTTACAATTTCATTTAGATTACGAAGGATATACGAGATTCACATTCCCAGAGAATGAATACTAAAGGATTAAGCTATTAAATGATTGGATAAGTTGCGTGTGTACCTACAACGTAGTTGTAGGTATACCTCTCCTGGGTATAGTGCTGCTTGATTGGTGCCTACAATCTACCCCTATCCCCCCTACTAGTCGCCTTGTAAGACACACTCAGTAGGACGCGTGGGGCATATTCCTTTTTTTCCTCCATAAGATGGAGGCCCCTTATATATATATATATATATATATATATATATATATATATATATATATATATTTTCTTTAATGCATACAAGGTTAAAAGAAATAGCAGTTTCAGCATTCAATATATTATTTTTCAGCATTTCAATATTTCTGATTAAAGCCTCCACACACAGGACATCTAACAGCCAATCACCGATAACTTCGCCCCCCCTCAACCTACCACCGACGAGAAGCAGTGAGCGACTCGCTAGCAAGCTACCCTCAACCAATAGGAGACAGTAGCCACGCCCCCTTATCGCCCCCTGAGCCACTCGGTTTGTATATATATTCATAATTTTGTTGTGCTTCACCTTCACCTTCACCAGACTGCCTCTCCACTCTTGACCACCTCTGCCATGGCCACCAGCACTACCACAACCATTGGTATGGTCAAGTGGTTTAATTTCAAAGCAGGCTATGGTTTTATCACCACTTCCAACAACGAGGATATCTTCTGCCACCACACCAACATCCACAACAACAAGAGCAGCAAGAGAGCCTCGTTGGAGAATGGTGAAGCAGTGGAGTTTTCCATCTACTCCGGGAGTCGGGGAAGAGAAGCCATCAACATCACAGGCCCTAAAGGAGCCCCTGTCAAGGGCTCCTCATTCTCTCCACATAACACTCCACCTAAGGCGCCAACAACAACAACAAATGCAGAAGGGGAAGCGTTATTGAGGGCAAAAATCTACGCCTGTATCCAGTCAGCCATAGCCATCGCTGGTACAGACAAACAACAACTCTGCCAGCTGATCCCCTATCTGCTGTCAGTCAACAAGCTGCCGACAATCACCATCCCTGAGGAGGCTCTCTCCACGACCTCAGCAATCACCAAGAGGTCGTCGGCAAGGAAGAAGCCCTCCAAGAGACAACAACGCCGAGCCCCAGAACCAACACCGCTGGAGGCGAGGAGTGCTCCCAAACAACAGCTGCTTCTGCCAAGACCTCTTAGTCTAAACAGAAGCAAAGTGGAGCACTCCTCACCATCAACACCAATGAAACTTGACCAGCAACAGCAGCAACGACCACCAATCATCAATTATAGCCGAACACCAACAAGCGCCAGCCGATGCTCACCAAAATCTGCAGGACCAGCCTCAACCTCCACTCCATCACCAGCCACCATTGATCATCCGGTGGCAGCCTCCACGTCGTCTGAATACTCCGAGTCCACCATAGGAGAAGACGTCGACGTGGAGGGGATGGAGGAAGGAGATGAAGACATTGACCGGGGAATGACCGCCAGCAAGCCGACAAGAACACCATCTCCTTACCTCGATGAACCAAAATACCTCTACGACTAACCATCATCGCGCACCTTCAACAACAACGGCCTTTCCTCTCCAACACCACGTGGCATGCTGCTCAGAACTCAACAACCAACATGAAAAATAGCAAGGTGGTCAGCCCACCAGCTTTTATCTCTCCAACTCTTCATCCTTCAAAACTTCGCTCTCCACTAGACCCTTCTACTTCTAACCTTGAAGCTACCTAGCTTCACTCTGACTCCTGACTCCTGTTTAATCATTGGACCACTCTTCTCTGATTGGATAGACCACACTCCCACCACCACCACTCATCATGGTCATCACCTACTATCTAGGAACCGTGAAGTGATATAACTTTAAGAAGGGATATGGCTTTATTTACTCCAATCTCCACAAGGCTGATATATTTGTCGATAAATCACAAATCACCGCACCAAATCCTCAACATCAAATACCTACTCTCAGGGATGGAGAGAAGGTTGAATTTATGATTATAAATGGAAAAAAGTGGCAGGACCGGATGGGAGATATCTACTTGGATCCAGTCACGCTGAATCTGGATCAAAACATGCACCTAAGAAGAGGCAAAGATAAAAAAAACCCAAAATAACAACAACCAGCAAAACCGACATCATCACTATTGTAGTTCAAACTGCAGTAGCGCTTGCTGGGGGTGATAGAAGCCGAATACCTGTACTTCTACCTGCTCTTCTGAAGGCCAATGGACTACCAACGATCATCCCTCCAGAGATCGTCGTTCCGGATCTTCTAGCTGATACACCATCATCCAGGAAGAAAACACCAAAGCCAAAGAACACCATGAGGCCAAAACTCCAGCTCCCACGACCCCTGAGCATACTAAGGAAGGAGCCACAACAACTAATGGAAGACCAGGTAACAGCACAAGCTTCTACACCACCAGAAGACCTCGAAACTTATCCAAAAGAAGACTCCGAGGAAGAGGTGGATGTCGAGCAAATGGATGATGAAGATCCAGAAGAAGAAGACAAGACCGCTTCTACTCCAATCCTGTCTACCAGATCATCACCAGAACAGATCATGACAACTCCTCTCCCTCCTGTTCTAACACCACAAGTTATGAGAGACAAAAAAGCCAAATCCTCAAACCAGAGACACATCTACCAAGACCTCAAGCAGACAAAGAAGAATAATAAAAGTTGAATATAAATAACTAAAGTAAACATCACCATCTCCAACCTTCACCAACATCAACGGCCTTTCCACACCACCAACACCACCTGGCACTGCTGCTCTTAGACTACTCTCAATTGACACATCTAAAAAAATGCCCAAGACATGCAAGGAGGACGGCCCTCCACCTTTTACTCTTCGACTTTGCTCTTCATTTCCATCTTTACCTCTCTCTAATCCTTAAAGACCTCTCACCTCCCCAACCTGTCTATCCCCCTTCAAGCTCAAGTTTAATCATTCTCTTGAAAATGCTAGATGCCTAGCGAAACGTCGAATCACTATGCATTTTGCCAACCTCCTCCACCTGCTGACTGAACCCCAACGAAAATTAATCAGAAATTTTGAAACGCTGAATAATAAAATATTGAATGCTGAAACTGCTATTTCTTTTAACATTGTATGCATTAAAGAAAATATATTACCTGGCTTTACTAACATATATATATATACTGTATATATATATATAATATACAGTATATATATATATATATATTTCATAAGGAAATCTATAATACAAATACTTTGTACTTTAACTTTTAACTTCCTATCGCCATGGCCACTGCATTATGAACAAAAATATTACAATGTACTATCCACTTTTGAGAGGTCATGATGATGATCACCAACAAGCATAATATCTACTGTGTAGTTTCCATACATGAACCAGGGACAAGTGATGCAATTATGTTAAATAATTCAATCCTCTCATAGGTTTATGTACAGTCTAAAATATGTGAGTGTCTCTCGCTCTCGCTCTCGCTCTCGCTCTCGCTCTCGCTCTCGCTCTCGCTCTCGCTCTCGCTCTCGCTCTCTCTCTCTCTCTCTCTCAGAATGTTCATACTTAAATATATGTTGGTGAAAACATAATCCAGACCCCAGCTATATTATCTCAACTCTGCCAGCTCCTCTTAAATAGTATATGTAATCAAAATTAACACAATACTCTCAACCAATTGTCTTTACTAAAAAGCACAATCCGCAAACATTCCTACTACAGTAACGGGACTAACAAAAATCATATAATGTTTAGATTTGACCAGGTTTTTTAATAGAACCGTCATATCGGAATACACAAATAAAACTCCACAAGGTAATCAAGAACAAAAAGAAAGACCAGATAGAGAAACCAATTTAGTGGTAGAAATAAATAATTCCACAGGAGTGACTCTTGTAAAATCACCGTTTTATCTCCATCGATTTGCGAGAAAACGGAGAGATTAACAAAATGGTTGGCACTCCCCATCACCACCTACCTACCTGGGTTTAATACCTCCATAGAGGAGAGGCCCAACTACATTCAGCAGAAGCCCAAGTCCAAGTTCTTACCCTCAACCGTCCAACAGACAAGGAAGACAGAAACATGTCCTACAGTTTAACTGAAGTTGACCAAATCAACCTCTTTGGCATGTCTCTCACCTACTTGTGTTATTGGCACGCCTATCGCAGCCAAACCTTTTTCTTTTGACACGTCCATCAGAGTCGCAAAACCCTCCCACTGACATGCCCATTGCAGTCTCCTCCACTCCTTCCCTTGGCATGACCATTATTAGGTTCCTTCCAACAACCAACTATACTCCTAAATTCGAACCCAGGACGCTCACACCGAAAATCAACACCTTATGCATCTCACCACGAAGACAGTTAAAGAATGGTGGACACTGCCTACGATTTATTATGCAACTTCGAATCCTGCATATCAATCTAAGCATGTACACACATCCCAACTGCAACTCACGTAGGCTATGCATATGTGAATGGAAAGAGCAATTAATGGGGCCTTAACCACTAGGCTGTTAATCACAGCCAAAACCTTTCCCAGTTCACGCCCCTTGCAGTCACCTCCAGTTCCCTTCTAGGTACACACATCACAGCCAAAACTAGTGACACGCCCATTGTAGTCACTCCTTTCCCTTTTGGCACACCACTCGCAGCCAGCATCCAACCCAAATCAAAGAAGGAGAAGAAGATGAAGAGGTATATAAATAGTCGCCCAAGGAAAATAGATAAACAAAGTGAAAGGCCTAAGTTACCACGCCCGAGAAAAAAGAAAAAGAATAGCCTTTGCCCTGGGAAAAACATTCCCCTCCTACTTGCACTTCAGAAGATCATATAAGTCCCGGCTTTGGAGACCCATAAAAAATCATCAAAAACGACAACTACAATACCCATACTATCCTAAATGTAACTTAGACTGAATAACAAGAATCTCACAACACTCTTATGGCTTTGTGTTAGTATTGGATTCAGGATATTAGGTCTTGCTTTGCAAATTACAGCACAGCACTACAGATACCTTAAGAGTTTAGCTGGCTATATACAAGCACATTTTATGTATAATGTTACTTAGGATTTTTAGGTACTGTATACTGCCTTATTTCCCATGCATTCTGATGTACCAACGCTCTTAACATAATATTATTTGGCATTCTTTCTATACAAGCTTCACCAATGATTACTTATTTGTATTGATAATATCTCGGAGATACCTCACTCACTTATATTAACCCCTTCACGCACATATGACGCATAAGTTGCCAGATTAGCAATAAGAAATTGAGTTATCTCACTCTTATAATTACCTCTCCAAAATTAGTTTTCTGCCCACAGCTAACTCAAAGACAACTGCAGAGGTTGAAGTAACTAAACTAAAGGTTTCTAAATACCCCTGATGGTAACAAAGGCTTTAAAGTATCCCTAATAGGCTCAACACAGCTAACTCAAAGACAACTGCAGAGGTTGAAGTAACTCAACTAAAGGTTTCTAAATACCCCTGATGGTAACAAAGGCCTTAAAGTATCCCAAATAGGCTCAAATCGTGTCATATGTCTGAGAGGGTTAATAACTTGACTAGCACATTGTTGTGATTCATTGATGCTATATTTATGCAACCGTTCACCTTTCAAAATATGTCTACCTTGATTTTAACCCACTAATATTGAGTTTTAACTTCAACTCTTATTGTATAATTAAACCTACACATAACTATCTTATATATTGTTCAACCTTCAGCAGTACATAATTACAGCCCTCAGTTTCCACTCTGTAATCGAGTGTTCTGTTATATATGTGCATAAAGGACACAAAGGGCTACCCTGCTTGTAATAAGTGCCCCCCCCCACCCCCCCTCCCAAGGTATATATAGAACCAACATCAGGATGTGTAGAGGTAATTTATATGTGTTGGAAAGAAACGTGGTGTGTTTGTCAAGTGTAAATACCTTAAGAGGAGGAGAAGGTGTTTGTGAGATTTAGCTGAATTAATCTCAAGGTACGTTAGAGGTAATTTAGGTATGTTGGCAAGAAGAACGGCGTGTTTGTTAAGTGTAGTAAATTAATAGAAAGAGGTGTATGTGCTAGCTGGAATATTCTCTGTGTAGGTGAGCTACACATATAAACAGTGGGGAAGCCAAGCAAATGAAACAGGAGTTCCTATAACTCCATATCATATAAGTTATAACCTTACTGTTCTATATCCAGACTAAACTTGTATTCAAGTTCATTGAGATCCTTGCTATATTTAGTGTATTATGTTAATAAACTATGTAAACCTTGGACTGTGTATTGATGCGTAGTAATAGTTCCCTTGTTGAGATTGCCTATCGCTTATTGTACGAACCTGACCATAAATTGTGTGGCAGTAGCTTAATAACATTTATTATTACGCTAATTATCAATACACATTCCAAAAACTGTATTCACCAAGAACTAATTACCATATACAGTATGAATGAAACTTAGATAACAACAAAACTTATTTTCGGTATGACTAAAGGTAGTGTCCAACGAGAGCTTCTTCAGGCAATTTTAGACGAGTAAGTTTTTTCTCGTCCTATATTGAGGCCGTTTTTCTTTAGCATTGGAAATTAGATCGAAGGTAGATTATGTTAGCTTGTTTAACTTGTATGGAACATATATTTTCATAATGCGAGACAACAATTGCCCGTAGCAATAATTACAGAAACTCGCTCATGTGACACCACCTTAACATTAAAGGTGGGGGCGCGTGGGTTGAGGTAATCCTGGAAAAATAATCACCAACCTGCATATAATTATCCTGTAAAATGCAATGTCACTGAAATTTTTATTAACAATGGTATAAAGGATTTTGCGGATCGTCTATACCGCAATAGTGACGTAATAGTGATGTCACACCAGTATCCTCATCCTGGATGGTGGATTTACACTCTTGTGACGTCACAGGCCCGGTATAGACGATCCACAAATCCTTTATACCATTGTTAATAATTATTTCAGTGCCATTACATTTTGCAAGATAATTATGTACAGCTTGGCGATTATCATTCCATGTTTATCTCAACCCATGCGCCCCCACCTTTAATGACACTTCAGGAGATCTATGTTTCAATTATGCATGTTGCTATGTTAGTACTAAGTGGATTATAGTATATTGAATTTGTCGTCATCGTGCATAGCTTGACAAAATACGACATGTCGGTTAGGCGCCTTTGAAGGAATATTTAGTACACATGTTTTCTAATCTATGTAACTTATTAAACAATTTATTTTGCTATAGGCTCCATTCTTTTTAACCAAAACCTGAAATGAACATACATATATCTTGAGACTAATTTACATTCTTAGAAGATCTTGCACAACCTCCTTGCCATATGATTAATTTTACGGTCTTTGAATTGGCCTCAATGTTCCAGTCATTGTCATCCACAGTCTCTGCTCAGCTCTTTCTGTTTTTACGTGCTGGGTGCTTTTCTGTCTGGCTAATTCATATTCCTTGATCTGCCTTGCTACCGGCCTTGTTCCTGGCCTCCTTCTGTTGATGACCTTTATTGCACTCATTACCTCGCCCTTCATTTGTTAATGACACACTTTCAGATTCGCAGCTGAGTATGATGCTATTTCCTTTCAAAATGAGGTTATTGTCAATAACCTATACATACACTAACGCACGTACAGACAGGCACAGGCACATGCACATACACACTCTCTCTCTCTCTGTGTAATATCATACATATATATGCTGCTATATAGAGAGAGAGCGAAAGCGAGATCAGCAGTCAAGATTTAAGAATGTTTGTCACATAATATTTTAAGCTTAAATTCATCCAAGCGGCTCGCTTGGTGTAGTGACTAGCGTCTCGGACTTCCACCCAGAAGGCCCGGGTTCGCGCCCACGCTCGGCGCATTAAAGATTTTTCACAAGCACTGAGTCGTTACCATCCCTCATGAGCAAAGGGATGGGATAGTAGTACAGGACCCCAATGGAAATACGCCTAATCGGCCTTATTGAGCTATCCTTAGCTGGCTTAGCATGCGCCAGCTTTAAGAACTATTATTATTATTATTATTATTATAGTAATGTCCTGGAGTTTGGCACACCTACTATAAGACTCTCTCTCTCTCGCCTTCTACTTTACTGTCCCATTCTTCCACTATAAACTGTCCCCGTCTAGTAGTATTAAGGACGGACCACCTAGTTGGGACCGCAAGGTCTGTGTGGTCTGAGTATATGTGTAACTCTGTGTAATTCTCTCTTTTATTGCCATGGAATTTGTGACTTGCATATTTTCAGTACATATCCACAAAGCCCACCGACATACCTTATTGTGTCCAATACTTTAGCATACATTTCCATATGCAAACTATGCAATGTTACTGTGACTAGTGGGTTAAACGTTCCATGGGTGTCGTGAAGATGTTAATGTCGTCCGAGGGGATAGGTTGAGGTGAAGAATCAATGTGGCAATATATAACGGACGCTTAAGCCGCACCAAGCCAGGAGTCGACAACAGTGCACCACTGGTCTGGGTTAACCGCCACACTACTCATCTCCCTTGATATGTGGAATCATCGGCTGCAATTACACCACCAAACCTCATCATGATGAATTATCGAATTTGCATGATATAAAAAGCTTGGGAGACATAACATAAACATAAATACATATATTAAATTACAGTACACTTAAAATTATTATGATGCTCGTATCTCGAACATGTACTGTATGTTACTATCAATTCTTATAATAAAGATGTATTTTCTTATCTCGGAGATTAACAACAATATAGGAAATAAACCAGAATACCGGTAGCGCTGCTTTCGATTTTTTGAAAAGTTTGTGTCTCTACTGACAGCTTGCTTTGGTAAACACAGACATAAATGCCTTACAGGGCTTGCTTTTCAACACCAATGCGTTGTCCGTATCTGTTTGCAGTAAAACCCTTTACGAGCGGCCTATGCGGTTTATTTATATGTACCGCCCAGCGGGGTGTTTTTAGCCAAAATAGGGCTGTTTACGTGATCATTTTCATGCCTAAATAAGACCCAGAACGTAAAACAAGTATCTATCCCTGAAAGGGCATAAACAGAGCTTTCGAATGACACCATAACGATCCTTTTATGATGGCTAGTTTTCTTGCAATAACCGTGCAACGAGAGTGCAAAAAGCATGTAATTAGCCACTTTCCCGATACAATTCCGTATATAGCGAGTGAGAGAGGTAGGAGGGAGGGGAGATTCGTGTCAGTAGGTTCGCCGCGGTGGTCTGGAGCAGTCATACACTCGCTACTCTCCTGCCACCACTTGTCTCTCTCTCTCAGCAACATTACGTGCTGAAATTGCCACTCGAGTTATGTCGAGCGCTGCCACATAGTCCAGCTTTATTTAACTCGACTTATGTGGTGAGCCGCTTTTTAAGGGTTAAATCGCATAATTTACCTAATAGCTATACTAGAAGATGTTCACCATGAAATAAGGCCCCCGCATATGATACATTCAAAGTAGTCAAACCGAGGTTTTAATTTATGCTTGTCTGAATACATTATTGTTTTATATTAACCATGCTTCAATCATGCACGCTCAGCCAATATTACAACATTCGCACATAACATTATGTTACATTATGATTATTATCTACTGGTAAAGTGGTCGATAACATTATTTTACATTATGATTATTATCTACTGGTAAAGTGATCGATAACATTATGTTACATTATGATTATTATCTACTGGTAAAGTGATCGATAACATTATGTTACATTATGATTATTATCTACTGGTAAAGTGATCGATAACATTATGTTACATTAGGATTATTATCTACTGGTAAAGTGGTCGATAACATTATGTTACATTATGATTATTATCTACTGGTAAAGTGATCGATAACATTATGTTACATTATGATTATTATCTACTGGTAAAGTGATCGATAACATTGTTACATTATGATTATTATCTACTGGTAAAGTGGTCGATAACATTATGTTACATTATGATTATTATCTACTGGTAAAGTGATCGATTACATTATGATTATTATCTACTGGTAAAGTGATCGATAACATTATGTTACATTATGATTATTATCTACTGGTAAAGTGATCGATAACATTATGTTACATTATGATTATTATCTACTGGTAAAGTGATCGATAACATTATGTTACATTATGATTATAATCTACTGGTAAAGTGATCGATTCTACATCATCTGTAACTCCCACTTTCTTAATCATACACAATATACTCATATATCTAGGGATCACTCTCCCAAAAACATATACAACCCCAAGGCGTAGCATTTTAATTAACATGTACTTGCATAAAATATATACCTACGTAATGTTAAGGTAAAAAGGAAACAGCATACACACAGTACTATCTCATTCAATGTGTTTTCCATTAGCCACGCCCACCAAGTGCAACAACTTTATACCGAATAACCATAATCACATTAATTATACTGTATATGGTTGGGGATGATAAGAACCTAAAAGAGTAAATGTGAAGTGAGATTATTTTAAAGGTGCGGTATTGAAAACTGCCCGAGAGCCATTCCGGGTAAGATTACTTTATGGAATACAAAAGAAAGCCAGTGGGTGGTGGAGTAAAAAAATATGAAGTCTGGTGGGACAAAAGAAAATGTGGGGAGTTATTTGCAAGAGGGATATTTGCATTTGGAAAAAAAAAAATTCAAGGAGAAAATATGAGAAGCCGAAAAGAGATGAGCAAAGAGAACTAGGATATGTAAATGTTTGAGAAAATATGAAGTTGCATGGAACAAAAATAATGATGCGATTTCGCAATGTTATATTTTCGCCATGGTGATTAATGGTGATTTGGTATGGGTTAGGGACATTGACTACGGGGAGAGATTTGGCTGAAGTTTGTTGGTAATGGGGAAATTGGCTATCATGACTGTGTCGTCAAATTTATATGGATTGCGAGCAGGGAGTGCTTCTGTGTGCAAATCTTGGCAAGCTTGGAGTTGCTGGAGGCGGGACTTAACGTAGGTGATGGTGGGGTGAGGGTCGAGGGAGAGAAAGTGGGGGTTAACCTAAGAAGTGCGCAGGGGGGGTAGTGACCACCACAGCCTGTGCGCACCTATTTCACTGTTTCCTGTCACTAAAATTGTTAATCTTACCATAAATATAATTAATACTTATCCATATGCACCTAGTTTACTTTGATTATGAAGATATTAACCCGTTACAACAATAAAACAAGTGGAAACAGTGTTTGGCTGGTCAAAATCGCGAAATGAATGAGAGAGTTACATAACTAAAGTGTGAGCCAGCTTGGCCAACATCCACCTCTCACGACGCCTGGAGCGACACGGACGTGTAGTGACATCTGTCTTTCTCTTGCACTCGCTTGGTAACACATATGACCACAGCCTGCTAGCAACTCGCTATGTTAGCACGAAAATATACCAAAGAATAAGGAAAATAACAGGGAAAATAGGTGATAATTGAAGGGGGGGGGGGGGGGGCTATGGAGGAGTGATATTTGGCATGGCCAAGGGGCAACCATAAAAAATAAACAAAAATAAAAAAATAAAAAATAAATAAAAATTGATACTGGGGTGGTTTAAATGTATTTTTTTTTTAGGCCTAGGATTATAAGAGTCTTCCCGCAGCGCACCGGTAAAACTCTTATAAGAGTACCGGCACTTGCCGGGTTAATGAGGTAGCGATTAGAGAGGAGGACAGGGGCGACGCCGAATATGCGTTCGTGAGGGGTGATCCCGTCGTCTCTAGGGGTGGAATTTAGGCCCCACTGTATCATTTTGAGCTGGTTAGGCCAGTCTTTTGATTGCGTGTCCAGTAATTTAGTTCTAATTTGGTTGTTGATCGTACGATGACTTCTCTCGCACACAGCATTCCCTTTCATCCAGTATGGGGAGGAGTGCGAGATTTTTAATCCCATAATCCGAGACAGTTCGTCCCAGATTTTGCCGGAAAATTTGGGGGCGTTGTTAGTATCCAACGCATGGGAAAGGCCGAAATTGGGGAAGACGTGCATTAACATGGTGTCTGCAACGGCTTTGGCGCTATGTTCTTTAACTGGGATGGCAATGTGAAATTTTGACTATGTGTCAAAGAAACTTTCGGATAAATCTGAACGCGTTAATAGGGGGCAGAGGGACGACGGTGTCTTGGGATAGCAATTGCCATGGCATTGTTTCTTGAATAGTGCCAGAGGGCCCGGGGAGATATCTTAGCCTCCAGCACATGACAAACAAGACTCTACTGTTTGTTGGGGGGATCGGGTTGGGGTGGGGGGTCCAGTACACATTCTTGAAACATTGCAGTAGTTTAGTGTAACCAAGATGAATCCCGTCGCCGTGGTATAAAATGTTGAACATAGATTTTGCATATGGACTGACGACCACGTGGCCCGTCTCGGTATAAAGGTAGTCGCCGTTTCTGGTGATAGTAAAAAAAATCTGGTTTGAGCCAGTCTGGACAGATAATAACGTCCCACGGAGTAACGGAAGCTATCATCGTGGGGGCAGAGGTTAATGATGTCAGGGGATGGTCGGGAGTGGTAAAGAGGGTGGTGGGAAGGGGGGGGGGGGGGGGGGGGGGGGGGTTGGAAGGGGTTGGAAGGTGGGAGAGAGCGTCCGCGTTTGTATGTAGTTTTCCGGGACGATATGCTATTTCAAGATTAAATTCTTCTACCGTTTCCCGCCACCTAATAATAAGGGCATTTGTTGTTTGAGAGGTGCGAAGTCACTGCAGTGCGTGGTGGTCGGTTATGATGAGGGTTAACTTGGCCCCAAGTAGGTAGGAACGGAAATGTTGTAGTGCCCACACTAGACCGAGGCATTCACGTTTAGTAGCTGCGTAATTTGTTTCAGCTTGGATCAGGTTACGGCTGGCGTATGCAACGATATGCTCTTTGTTATCTACGACTTGTGCTAAGATGGCACCAATGCCACCAGCATTAAACTAAAAGAATTAGGGCTCTCCGTAAGGGAAACTTCACAAATCAGACACATAAAACAATTCATACACATTTATTGTGTAAGGCATTAGGAATTATGAGACTGAGGCTCCCAATAATTTCACTGGGTCGGGTCGAAGTTGAACCCTGTTGTACACGTGAATGATATAATTTACGTGACAAACTGAACTCTGCTGCCAAAATAGGACCGGCATACTGACAAACGTTTTATATACATAATAATACTAAGTATGGGGAACACAAAATGCAACAAAGTCAATGGATACAGCTGCTCGCAAAGAAATTTACAAGTCGACTCGAGACAGAGTTACAGACAAGACAAAAGTATAGCAAAGGGAATTTTAGGGAATAAAGTTTAAGATTAAAGTTTAGTAGTTAGGTTATGGATAAAGGAATTATGTGAGGGAGCGAGTCTAATGAACAGCGAATGGGTAATATGCGAAGTAACGCGTTGTAATAAGTTCTAAAATGTAAGATTGATACGAAAGGTAACAACGTATGGACATTGGTGGAGAGACTCAGACCAAGATTGAGAGGGGTGGAAATTAGTTACTTTAAGAAGTGCGTGCAGAGTTACATGGAGGGATAGACAGACGAATGAGGGAGTAAGAAGGAGGTGTGGTGTGGAGGTAGATGTGCTGGAAAGTGTGAAAAGGAACACCTTGAGATGGTTCGGCCATATGAAACGTATGGGAATCGAGAGAATGAATAAGAGGGTGTACGAGAGCGAGGTGGAAAGACAGAGAGGGAGAGGTAAACCGAAAGAGAGGAAGGATGGAGTGAGGATGTATATGGATGAAGGCGGTGCTGGTTGGGAGGAGGGGCATCGACTGATTGGGGAAAAAGGTGCATGGAGGTGGTTTTCTCATGGCCACTCTTTCGGAGATCACGGCGTCAGGCAATAGATACTGTAGATAGAATAACTTAAGTTTCAAATGGTGGGGCGAGGTAACTTAAGTTTGTAAGTTTAAGTGAATGTAGGTAGGCTCTGGTCATTTAACAGTATCAACGAATCGGGTAACTTAGTGGTTACTTAGAATCTAGCAGATACGGTTAAGTGAGAATTTACGTTATGATATAGTTTGTATTGTGGGCAAATTGACGTTTAATTTTTAAATGGAAGGGAGGTTAACAAGCATTAACTTTCTTATATAGACGGGGTCTAATTTGTTTTCTCGAGATTTGTTCCCGGGATAACAGATCAGGTAGGATCCTCTTTACTGTATAAATAACTCCTTTGTCTTGCCTGTCTAAAGATGAACACTTGGAAGACTCCTCGAGAGTACTCCTGGCAGGGCAACATGTTTATAATGCTCTGCCAACCTAAGGTCGGCCTACTTAGTTGGCGATCTTAGTGTTAAGGTACAAGGAATAGTTATTCTATTTAAAATGGCCCACCCTGGCCTTGTTTAGGGTGGCAGTAGGTCCGTCTTCCTCAGACCTGGCTGTTGGAGGTGAGAGGCGGGGCAGCTTGGCTTTGACTCTGTTTTTGAGCCCTTCCAAGGTCCAATACCCTGGCCTCGTTTCAGTGGCAGCCATCTTTGTTGGGGGTCGTCCAATGAGGTTGACAGCTGGAGTGGTGACATCACCATTTTCGCGGGCTCCACCAATGACCCCATTGGTTTTCTTTTTGTTCTTCTTGTTCTCTTCCTTGTCTTCTGCCGTGCGTTTTTTTGAGGTAACTGACCCAGGTAAGGAGCTATCACTACAGGTCCCAGTTTTCTTTTTCTGGCCAGGGGACGCTAATATATTCGTAGGCACTGGGTGGTTCTGAGGGCGCCTCCACTCCGGCAGGGGTAGTCTCCATATCTGGCACCCTTCGGTGTTTTCCAGGGGTCCTGGAGCACTGTAGTTTTTCCTGGGGACGTCAGCCGGATCCGGGGCACTTTCCCGGCTTCGCCTGTTTCTCGGGATACTCCTGAAGGTGCAGAAGTGGGGCAAGGTGGTGTGGCTTCTCTCTGACGTGCCCTCCTTCCGTCCTGAGGTGTTGGAGGTAGTCCTCGGGGGTTTCTTTCACGCCCTGTGCCTTGGGTGGGGTCGTGACTGTAGGCGGCATCCTCGAGGGGTTGAGAGACGTGGGTGGCCCTTCCCGACCCAGGGGCACAGATACTATATCTTACCTGCAGATGTTAGAACACGCAATATAAATAGCATACCCAACCTAGAAAGAAAGAATTGCTGCCTTATTGCCAAACCTTGGTATGAAGACCTTCGCACTGATGGCTGGTCAATTACATGGTGTTCTACATGGGAGGACTTCAAAAAGCTCCTCATCAACACTGTTCAGCCACCTCTCTCACCCACCTCAGTTCAGGCACTTATCAAATTAATCTCAGCAAAACAACCACATTGCTACGCAAACACACAATAAGCGCATCTCCATTCGCAGCAACCAAAATGATATGCCGCAAGATCTTCAAATACTTACTGAGAATATTGCCAGATTATGTGCAACAACATTTCAACAGAAATTACCCCTTTTATGCGAATAATTACATCATCCTAATCCGCAAACTCCTGACTGCTCACCATAATAAAGCCCTGGTCTACATCATCATGGTCTCCAGACAACCCCAAGGCGGTGCCAGCAACAATTTACGCAATGCCAACAACAACTAGTCCCCTGGGCCGGATCATCAATCAATTCCCATCAATCACCCCATCCCTCATCCTCCTTTGCATCTTGAGCCCAGTACCCTCACCCCTCGTAGCCACACTACCCCCCCCCCCCCCCATTAGTCCTGCCAACCTCAATTCACATACTCCCACAGAAAACTTACTAACCACCACACATCAACTGCAGTCTAAGTATCGACCCTTTCAAATTTGCTGCCTGCCACTCGGGTTGTACAGTACACCTTAGGAGGGACCAGCTCAAAGAGAAGGCCAACAAAACTAACAAAACCATATCTCGCATTGCCTCAACCTGAATAGAACACCCCCGACATCCAAAGCCCTCCCTCTCTCCTCAATCCAGTTGAATTCAATCCTCTCCCTAACCCTGAAACCTAACCCGAAGGCGATGACACAAACGTAGGCATGTTTTTTTGTAATTTCCCCCGTCATCTACTTGTTGCGGGGGTAACTAGTGCAATTTAAAAGGCACCCATCTACCACAAAATCCGAATAAATACTTTCTGTTCAGTGCCACCTAATTTCTCCTAAACAGTAAATTTTCCTTACAACACCAACATAAATTTGGTACTTTGCAAACCTCAAAAACTGCTCTAATAGGCAATGTTCTGAACTTTCCAATTCCAGCACTTCCTAAACTTCCTGGCATCTAGCCAAATATCTACCCAACAATTTTGCTACCTCATATGTCCTTCCTCTTTTTCACTCTCACAGCACCACCGCGACTTCTTCCTCTGACAAAGCTGAACCCTTTGCTAAAAACTCCACCTTGGATGATTCCGGTGCTGTCCCTGCCTGTCCACCCCCCTCTCTCCTAATTATGTGTACTAACATAATCTCTTCTAAGGATGTAGTGTCTGCCCTCTCTGGGATTAATACTGAGACAGTGTATGGACCGGATGATGTTCCTCCTTTTGTACTCAAAAACTCTTCTTCCGTGCGGACTCCCTGCCCAAGCAAACTCTTTCGTCTCGGTCTTTCCTCTAACATCTCACCTTCTTGCTGGACGTTTGCTCTCATTTAACCTGTCCCAATAAAGGGTGACTGCTCTCAACCCTCTAACTCTCATTTTTTGTATCTAATGTTTTTATAACTATTTTTATTTCAAATATTCATAAGCATTTGTCTTCCCATAATTTACTTTCAGATTGCAATTATAGTTTCATTAAGGACCACTCTACTGGTGATCTTCTTTCTTATCGTAGTAACTCTTGATCATCTTCCTTTCGGGATTTCGGTGAGACCTTTTATATCGCGCTAGACATATCGAAAGCCTTCGATAGAGTCTGGCACAAATCTCTAATTTATAAACTACCCTCCTTCAGTTTATATCTCTCCATCTGTGCCTTAATCACTAATTACCTTTTTGGCCGTTCCATAGCTGCAATTGTGCACAGCCATCGCTCACTTTCTCGACCTATGTATTTCTTGGGTGGGCGGTGCTCTGACATAACGAGCCCTGTGATTGGCTGTGACAGCCGGCGAGACAGAAAACTGAGTGGCAATGGTTTGAGACAATCGCTTTGGCAGGGGCGACTGTTATTTTCTTCATTTATCTGGAACAAGGCTACTCTGTTTATGGTATTTGTTGCTCTCATGATCGGTGTTAGTGTGATGTTTTGGTTGGTGTCTCTGCTCTCCTCCTTTTTACTTTTTGGCATAATACCACCGTCGCTCCTCAAAAAGTATCGACCCCGTAACAGGAGATGGTGAATATGAGATTCTTTAACCCCTTGTTTACCAGCGATGTCTTTTTAATTATATTCTAATTATAGTTAGACAATGTTGTGCCCTTTAAGGTGGATCTATGATAATAAAAAGGATTCAGTGAGAGAGTTCGAAGTATGTTTGTTGCTAGAGGCCCTATTTAAACTGAATACAAACATCTAATAGTAGCAAGCATAAAATCAAAGAGACATCACTGGTACATAAAGGGTTAAGTATCTCGGCATTGTGTTGAGTAAGGATGGCAGTCTGAAGAGTGAGATACAAGACAGATTGTAGCAGGGCAGGAGATTTGTAGGCACATTGATGAAGGTGATAAAGAATAGAGAGGTTAGTATGGAAGCAAAGAGGTCATTCCATGATACTGTTATTGTCCCAAGCTTGACATATGGAGGTGAAGCGTTGACACAAGTCTAGTGTGAGAGCAGTCAAAATTAGTTATCTAAGATGGGCTTGTGGAGTCACGTGGATGGACAGATTGACGAACCAGGAAGTATGTGAGAAGTGCGGTGAGATAGATTTTCTGGAGAATGTTGGGAGATATGTATTGAAGTGGTCATATGGAACGAATGGAGAGAGAGCGGATGGCAAAGAGGGTGTATGCGAGTGAGGTGTTAGTATTTAGAGGGAGGGGTAGGCCAAGAATGCGGTAGAGGGATGGAGTGGAGAGATGTATGGGGGAGAGAGGGATGGGCTGGGAGGAAGGGCTTGTGTTGTCGGGGGACAGGGCGACCTGGAATAAGTAAGTTCATGGCCACCCCATCAGAGATTAGGTATTCTGGCAATAGATTGATAGATACATGAAATACCACAAATAAAAGAAGCCCTGGGTCAGCTGGAAATATTGTCGACTGTCCATTGGATGACGAACCATTGGGACTAGAAAAGGGTTTCTATAATGCGAGAAGGGTGCATGGTAGTATTAGGAATATATATTTTGTCGATGAATGTGGTCATATTATGAGGAGGATATACTAGTAGGTGCTAGACTTAATAATTAGAAGCTAAAATGAAAATATGAACAAATATAGACTGGAAAAGGAAAATACAAAGAAGGTTATACATATGTGAGTGTTGATAATTATGATATATACAGTTTTATCAGATGGCTGCCAGGCGGAGGGCCAATATCTATCTATCTATCTATTGCCTGACGCCGTGATCCCCGAAGTGGTGGTCACGAACGAAATGCCCCCATGCACCTCTGTCCCCAGTCAGTCGATGCCCCTCCTCCCAACCAGCACCGCCTTCATCCATATACTTCTTCACTCCATACTTCCAACTCTCTTTCGGTATACCTCACCTTCTCTCTAATTCCACCTCGCTCTCGTACACCCTCTTAGTCATTCTCTCGCTTCCCATACGTTCCATATGTTCGAACCATCTCAAGGTGTTGCTTTTCACACTTTCCAGCACATCTACCTCCATACCACACCTCCCTCTTACTTCCTCATATGTCTGTCTATCCCTCCATGTAACTCTGCATGCACTTCTCAAGTAACTCATTTCCACAACCACAATTCTTTAGGCGAGTGGCACTTTGGGAGTGTGGCCGTTTAGGAGTGTGGTCAGTTTGACCTACTTCCATGTCTCTTACTACACTTCACTCTGTGACTGAGGCGGGATGTGGAGGATCGACAATAACGGCCTTGTTTTTGTTTGTCTCCACTTTTTTACAACAGATATCTCAGCCACTCTCCAGATTACTTTCTTCATTTACTTCATCCTATACATTTAACGCAATGATTTTCAATCCCTTTTGTCCCTGACCAATACATTATTTCAAGAGGTAATATATTTGTATGCCATTGGGCTTAGGCAATCTTATGTGTCAGTATTTGCTTAACCAATGATGATAACATTTAATAGGGCAAGGGATCATTGTGACCGAAATATTCTGGATTATGATACATTTATGACATCGTGGTGAAACATTTCAATACCACTGTTACACCAGGTTTTTAGTGGGGTTGATTGGATAAATTAAGTAGGTTTTTACTCGACTGGAGAAGTTAAATTTAATTTAACACATGCACAAAGGTAATAGAGGATATATATAACACAGCGTACATTCATATATTATGTTAGCTACCTATGGATATTGTATTTTAATATTAGACAATTATATATATATAGAACAAAAAGACGCACAAACGAGGTTCCACAATCCTCTTTCACACTTAACCCTCTCACGTTTTGTACGCAATTTTGAGCCTATTAGGGATACTTTAAAGCCTTTGTTACCATCAGGGGTATTTAGAAACCTTTAGTTTAGTTACTTCAACCTCTGCAGTTGTCTTTGAGTTAGCTGTGGGCAGAAAACTCATTTCGGAGAGGTAATTATTAGAGTGAGAGAACTCTATTTATTATTGCTAATCTGGCAACCTCTGCATCATAAACACGTGAAAGGCTTAAGACTTAGCCTGCATATAATAGTTTAGCACTCCCTTCAATAATTGAGGTATGACACGAGTACTTTTAACACCTTATTGGTGGCCTAGGCGGTCTATTTGACCGTACCGCACCGCGTTTTTTTTTAACCATAAATAGGGTTGTTTACGTGATCATTTTCATGCCTAAATAAGACCCAGAGCGTAAAACAAGTATCTATCCCTGAAAGGGCGTAAACAGAGCTTTCCAATTACACCTGAACCATCCTTGTACGACCACTGGTTCTCTTGCAACGATCGTGCAACACGAGTGCAAAAAACCCTATAATTATGTAATTTCCTTACATAATTCCCTGTGTAGCGAGTAAAGGAGGGGGGAGGAAAGTAGAATACAGTTCAGTATGTCCACCGCGGTGGTGGGGACCGGTCATAGGGATGCTACGCTCGTCCCACTGCTCAGCTCTCTCTCTCTCAGCAACATTATGTGCTGAAAATGGCAGTCGACATAAGTTGTGCACCGCCACATAATCCATATTTATTTCACTCGACATAAGTTGCGCGCCGCCAGTTAAGGGTTAAGATCACATGATACAGGTATATTTCACTAAGTACATTCCTTTATATACGGTATATCACTAGTACTTTTAATATTTTACTTAACCCGGGTACTGCGGGAAGACTCTTTAAAAGTCAGGGGGAAAAAAAATCAATTTAAAACACAGGAAAAAAAAAACAAAAAAAAAATTGTTTGCCCCTGGGCCATGCAAAATAGCACTCTTCCACCTCTCCTCCTTCCCCACTTTCCTCCCCTCCTTCAGTTATCACCTATTTTCACTGTTATTCCCTTATTCTGTGGTATATTTTCGTGCTAACATTAGCGAGTTGCAAGCAGGGCATTGTCATCACGGTTAGCAAGCAAGTGCAAGAGAGAGAGAGAGAGAGAGTATCGATCAACAGTGTCTCTCCAGACTTGGGGAAAAGTGGCGGGAAAGGAGGTTGCCTCAGCCATACATTATGTAACTCCCGGCCTGTATCGCCGATTTTGACCATCCAAACGCTGTTTCCACTTGTTTTATTGTTGTAACAGGTTAATACCTTTATAATCAACCTATAATAGGCGCATATGGAGAAGTATTAATGCTATTTATGGTAAAATAAATATTTTAGTGATGGAAACAGCTCAAATACGTGCGCACAGGCAGAGGTGTCTCATGACCCCCATGCGCACTTCAGAGGTTAAGTAGATAATTAGAACTTTTAATTCTGTACTTCCCTAAAATATACGGATATCACTAGTATTTCTTATGTGGTTCAAATAGCATAACAATAGTATAGATTAATTCACTTAAGTACTTCCTTGCATATAAGGTGCATCACTAGTACTTTTAAGATTTCACTGGTATAAATAGGATTTGACGTGAAGTACTTTCCTTAATAAATGGATATCACTAGTACTTCTTATGCATTTCAATTAGCATATAAATATTATCTAGTAATTCAATTAAGTGCTTCCTTTTATCCATAAGGTGAGTCACTAGTACTTTTGAAGGGTTTCACTGTATATTATATCATTTAGCACTCTGTAGTCTTCTGGTGAGGATCTTGGTCGTGGTGGTGGTCCTGACGTGGCTGGTGGACAGTGGATGTTGGGTCTTAAATAATACAGTATTTTGCACTATAGGTAGACAGATATTAGGAATACAAAAACAGCGGTCACCATTAATATCACAGAGTCCTGACCTATACCACTACAGCAATAAAGTTTGACATTCATGCAAATAAGTTTAACAACCTAGTTTGCCATTCAGACGAAATAGTTTGACATAGTTGCAGGCTAAATAACACCAAAGCTACAAAATACATTGACATGGAGCTAAATCAAAGACAATAGAAGACATGATAATCACAATTGTATATTTTATTTTATCAATCCAACATACAGGTATAAACATGATTAAACCATTATTTTAATGTTTATCATTTAATGTTGTTGCTATGGAATTTCATTTTCTTTAATTGTCAAAGTAATAGTATTTGTTGTTGTTACATTTGTTGCATTGACACATTATTCCTGTGGCAATGTCGTTAGAATTGACATTTGTCCGACTATTTTGTCCTTTGTCTGACAAACTGCTGTAATGTTTTATGAATTAGTTTCGAACAGTTTCCAATTGTTTCAGAACTTTGAGCTTTGTCATTAACCACCGATTAACTGTCTGACTATAACGCAAATTACTGTATGTACAATATGCCAGTGCATCTGTACAGTATTATTGAGCTAATTTAGGAGAGAACTTACTAACTACTCTGACCATTATAAGAGTATCGATGCAGACCTTCCACTACTCTTGGGTGTTGGACCTTGAATGTCATATACAATATGCCAGTGCATCTGTAACACATCATTGAACTAACATAAGAGGGAATGCAACATCTCTTAACACGTCCAGTACCAGCGACGGCAGAGAGCCGTCAGTAGATAAATCACTCCCCAGTCCCAGCAACCGCAGAGAACCGTCAGTAATATATGATCCTTGTAACTGCCAGTATCAGGCAGTGCCTGGTACCACGACCTTTGAGCACTGCTCTAGATTTGGCAACACTTCACAGCTTATATCCAAGCCTCTACAGGCTGGGAGAGGCAGCATTTCTCCATCTTTTGAGGTGGGAAGTTGTTATATCTTGCCATTTTGGCCACATTGCTTGGAACTGGAGGGACTTTTATGGTAGTACCCTATGGTACAGTAGGAGTTAACTATTCTAACCGTTATAAGAGTCTTTCAGTGACTGAGTTGATCAGGTAATTTGGAGCCTTTTCCGATAGACGTACCCCAGAACAAGTGCCTGGGATTACGTAGCGGATGGACTCTCTTTGCAGAGTGCTGTTCTGCAGTGTTGCTACGGTATCTCGCAGAGCCTTGCTTTTCCAGAGTCCAGCCAGTGCATGAACTTTAGTAAGACGGGGGTGGTTTACTACCAATAAAGCGCTTGACAAATCAGCATTCTTTATTGACGGTAACGCAGGTACCGAGGCAGAGGAACGGATATTAGGCGGCCTCCTGTGAGATCTAATAACAAACTCCTTTGATAAGCCAAGATCTTAAATAAGATTAAAAGTAGAGCTTTACAACCAGTGCTGTCAGAGATCTACTTTAAATTAAAACCCAAATCTTCCAGCTGTTGTCTACCTTCCAGTGAGGGCAGTTAATAGCTTTCCAACTGTAAAGATCTTCACTTTGCCTGTGATAGTCATACCGTTTTCTGTGTTCCATCTGGTGTTCCTTCTCTGGCTATTTAGGGCACATGTGGGAAATCGTGGGGTGTTTGGGGTAGTCCCTCCTGGCCTCACGGTCATGGAGGTGATGCGGATTGGAGCGCGTGGAGGTATGGTGTTTATGGAGTCGTTTTATTGTCTTCCTTTCCTTCTCTTTCATGCATCAGGATTGTTTATTATGACTGATATTCTTGCCGGGTGTTGGAGAGAGTGCAAAGGCTATTGCAGTGACTCTGTCACATCTTGGTGGTGTGGTGGTTACGGCTTCCTTTCTCGGGGGTGTGGTGGGAAGCGCGGGAAAAGTGTTTAGCGGTGGTGGCGTGGTGTTTATTTTCTTCCTTATTTAAACCACATTCAGAATATGTATTGTAGACAACTTTAATATGAGACCTAATTTAATAGTAAGCTTATATCAATGCTTAGCCTAAACATTAGGAGTAGTCCCAAAGTAAACGTCTGTATAAACGGCAAACCATTACAAAAAGTAGAACACTCAACATTCTTAGGAGTAATTATAGATGAAAAATGATCATGGAATGAACGTGTTAAATACATAAAAAGCTAAATTTCAAAGAGTATAGGTATAATTTGTAAAGCTAGAAAGTTATTAAATTTATCTGCATTAGTGACCATATTTTTGTGTATATCCCAATATGACCTATGGAGTAGAAGTTTGGGGCAATGCATATGAATGTAATATAAAACTTATAATAACTTTACAGAAAAGAATAATAAGAATAATTAAATCGGCCAACTTTAGAGAACATACTGCACAAATATTTAAAGTTATTACCATTTACAAATATTTTCGTTATTCAGTAGCTAAGCTTATGTTTAAGATAATGACAAATCTTACGCCAAACTTCTTTAAACATATCTTCACATCCTAATATACATCAACATTTAACAAGACTGAGTCACAAGCTACATATTCCCAGAGCAAAATAACATTTAAGGAAACGAACTTTTAGGCATCAAGGTGTATTTGTATGGAATAATGTAAGGATAAAATAAATCTAAATTGTAGTTTTGAAATATATAAAAGGCAAATAAAGGAGTATTTAATGAGTAGAGAAATATAAATAAAGTAGAAGTGCCGTTTTGCCCAAAATCAAAACGGCATACCTAACTATGCGATGGGTCACCTACTATTACTACCATCACTTTTAATGTCAACTAAACTAAACCATATTTTGGACCTAAAATCATAACTATTGCACAGACGTCTCACCATTATCATCACATCTGTGAAATGTGTATGATGTATGGCTTTCTGTGATCTAACACATTACACACGACAATATCGTCGATATATCTACTATTATTGATTAACCCCTTTAAGGATCATGGCGCGATTAAGCAGTTTCTTCTAGCTATCAATTTAAACATTTATTCAGATTTGGAAGACCTTCTAGCAGTCAAAAGTATGAAAATTATCTCGCCATCGATATACAGTAAGTATTGACACACAGAAATTCAAGGGAATCTTTAAGTTTAGTTCTATGAAAATATTCTGAAATAATGGGAATACAGCTAAGTATCTCATTATTTAAATTTGAATAAACACAGGAATAACAATGAAACATTTACCAAAGGAAGACAGTGCCTTGGAGAATAACGGTGAATTAGCCGACTTGAAAGACCGCAGGGATATAACATAAGTGATGCAAGGTAAAAATGGTAAAGTAACAATGGAGCAACTTGGTTGAGCCCAAGTACTTTTATCTTTTACTGTACTTCCCATTTTTCAACTTATTCTTCCTCTTTCGAAAACTCTCTACTCTCCTACTTTACTATATGAAGATGCCGAATATCTATATATCTATCTATGTGCTCAGGCCCAATCCCCATTTTTGGGGTAGCCGACTCAAGACAGAGCAAGAACAGGGAAAAAAAACATAAAACAATGAATAAACACAGATAAAAAGCACCAACTCACACACATGCAGTTGTGTGAAGATGCCGAATATACATTCGTCAATATATATGGTCTTGGTAAGGAACATACTTGCAGGTTAGAATACTCAACATTACTAATAAAAACAAATAGCTGCAAGACAATCCGAAAAAAAAAAAAAAAAATGGTGGATGGAAGAAAATCATTAATTGATGAGGTTGTCCTAGCAATGAAACAGAATCGTCGCTTTACCCACGGAACGGAAGGCTACTTAGCATCCCAAATACTGCGGTGTTCATTGCGTGCCACGCTTAGTATTGATATTCATATTATGCCATTGATCATATAAGCGAGTAGAACACTGTTTATGCTTTTTTCTGTATATATATTGTTCATTTGTTTCATACTATGCACCCGGAAAGTTTATTGTGTTCAATGTGATTTGTTGTTACTTGTGCTACTGTGTTATCATATTCTTGCAGAAATTACCATTAATCTTAATTATTTTATCTCGTATATGGATTTTGAGGAGGTTGTAGGTACTGTATCAGGCGGTCAGATAAGTAATCTCAAGAAAAGGCAGTGTACAACGCTTGTTAGACTTTGTTTCACCACTTGGCTTTTCATTGTTGACTTTTCTTTCCATGCCCGAGATGCACACATTATTACACTCTTGCATAAAGTCACATGCACAATTATATTTACACTAACTTATTTAAACTTTGTCTTGTTCTTCCGGGTGGATAGGATTCGCAGCCGTGGCAGCCAACCCACCCAATGAAGGAATCCCCCCCCCTAGCACTAACAGAGCTTGTTGTGAATTGGGTAGGTCCTTCTGGCTTTTGTAACAGGAATATCAGTAGTCCTCTTTCTATACTTTGCAAGGTCCAGGAATTTGACGATTGCTGCATCCTGATTCCAAAGATCGGAAGTACATTTCTGAATTTGATATTTCAATGCTGGAGATGATCACATTTTTGTAGGAACTTATTGGAGAATCCTTCAGAATTGTTGATTCTACCGACCACAAGCTTGTTGCAGTCCCCTATAAGGCTGCAACTCAAGACCAGACAAATCTCAAAATGCTATTCACACTGTTTTCATCTTAAGAATCTGAAGGATGAGTGAGCAAGAGTGTGTCTAGTGATGATCTGATATCGGTTCAAAGTGCTAGGGTACCTAGAGGACCCTATGGAATTGTGGGTTAGGTTACAACATAGGCACTTGCAGTTGCTGATGATTATGTTAGAGTTAAGCCCAGGTCAACGAGGGGTTTTATATTGGGCGATACACTGAACATTATAGAGGGGAGTTGTGGTGCCAGACTGACTAAGAGACCTGGTCCAGCACTTAACAAAGACCCATAGAGCAAGAATTTTCCTGTAGAAAGATAAGGAAAGGTATGTCGTGGAATTGCAGAGAAGGATGTTTTTTGTTCTATGTGAATGAAACAAAATATGACCTGCAGCCTGGTTACTATCCTTGAACGAGCTCCACTCAAGTTAATGCCATTCAAAGGGAAGAGGTCACAATCATATCAAATTAGTGACTAGTTTGAGCCTCTCCCTTCGCAGAAACCTCCATCTTCGGAGATTTCAACGTTCACCAAAGCCATTGGCTCCTCTTTAATTTCACTAACCAACCTGGTGAACAAGCCTACATAATTCCTATCCTAAATGATCTAGAGCAATTGGTTCAGCAACCCACCCGTATCCTGGATCACTTTGGAGATCGGCCCAACATTCTTGACTTGTTTATACCTTCTAATCCTTCCGCTATAATATCAATAATTCTTCTCCTTTGGCTCCTCCGACCATAAACTTATCACGGTTACTTGTCCCATCTCTCCAATGCGGCCACCCAATCCTCCCAGCCGACAGAGATTGTGGCACTTTGTCGCTGCCGACTAGGAGGCTCTCTAGCAGTACTTCCTTGATTTCCCCTGAAATGATTTTAGCTTCCGTGGCCTTGGACCCCCGGAGAGTGCTGAACGGATTACCAAGGTAATACTTTCGGGCATGTAGGCATACATTCCATTTTATTTCTCTCAGACTAATGCAAAAACATCTTTGTTTACTCACGCTTGTTCTACTGCTGTCCGCAATAAGGAGGAAGCATTCAAACTGCCAGATATATTGTATTTACTCTCTATATAATTATTAACTGAATAGAGATTGTATAAACCTTGTGCATGTTTTTTTTTGTACAATAATCTATAGTCTGTGTTCATTTATTTGTATTTCTCCCTCTTAAGGACTCCACTAGAACCCAGAGACCAAGACCCATTTGGAGTCCATAGCAAAAGATTCCCAGGTCCCAGACCTCCCGGAGAGGTTTTGGGCTCAGCAGGCAGACATGTAGCGGAGTGCACCACATTGCCCGCCCACATCACGTCCAGGCATGACTCTTCATATTATACACCGGCTCACTGGGTAGGGCGCGTGACGGACTATTATCTAGTCCCACTGGTGCCCGACCTCCACTCCTTACGACCGCGTTATCACTCATCTATTCACAATCTTTCTCCATTCATTCCTATTCATCAACCACATCTCTTGCCTGTTTTTCAGTCATCTCTCTGTCTTCCAACGCTCCCTTCACGCTACCCGTCCTTCTCCTCCGAGGTCTTCCTCTCATTTTATTTTCCCTTGTTTCTGACTGATATTCTCTTTGTAAGCCTCTCATCTACCATTCTCTCATAATGTCAATACCAACAAAACACCTTTCTTTTTTTCCACTCTGTCCGATAGGGGCTCCTGTTGTCCCACTCTCCTAGATACCTCTTTATTTCTAAACCTGTCTCTACGTGTCACTCGACACATACTCGTCAAGCAGCTCACCTCCATCACATCCAACCTTCTTTTTTCTTGTATATTCAGACCTCGTGTATCAGTCCCATTCATCACTGTTGGTACAATTATCCCTTGAAACATTGCACTTTCAGTTTTCATTCCGAAGTTTCTCGCATTATATATATATATTTGTATTTTAATGACCGAGTGGTCCACACAAAGTGCAGTTCGTTTCACGTCCTAATAGCAACTTTCCAGGCAGCCCTATTCAGAACTGCATCACTTGTCAGTGTTTTGTCTTTCTTAGCTCCTAACACCTTTCACTTTCATGGACTTGCATCTTTTCATCTAACTTACTTCATTCATCCTCTGTACATGTCCAAACCATCGAAAATTACTAGTACGCATCTCATCACTGATAATCTTGAAACCTAACCGTCTCCTCAGCTCTTCTCTAGATATCCTGTCTTTCAGTTTGGCACCAAACATCCATCTCACCATTCTCATCTCATTATGCTCCATTCTGTTAATATCATTCACAGGACAGGCCACGTTTCTGACAGATATTTCATTGAAGCTCCAAACACGTGAAGTGTGCACCTTTCCCTTCAATGGGCGAGGGAGCCTTCTCATGGTAAGTAGTGGCAACAGGTCTCTGAACTTTCCCCAGCCACATCTTATTCTAGCTATAGTGGCGGCCTTGGGTCTACCATCGGCGGAGATAGTTTCTCCCAAGTACAAAAACTTGTCCATCATGTCCACAGCCTCATTGTCAAAGTTAACACTCCGGTCATTGAACACAAGCTCACCTTTGCCTACTATGCATACCAATTTCTCAACTTTGGACCTCTTCCTTGATAGAGGTCCTGTTATTCAAGAGCAGTGCGTTATCTTGTGGTGTACACAGCAGATGCTACACATTTTTGTTGCATACTGAGTTTGAGTATGCACCACTATTTTCTACCTTTCCAAGCCCTAATCAACTGTGTAAGACCTTGGTCTTAATTATATTGAGTCTTATTCCTTTACTTGCCATGCCCACTCTCCATCTTCTGAGCTTGGCCTCGGCATCCTGCACACAACCTTCGATAAGTACTAGGTCATCTGCGTATAGTATTTCCAAGGGTAGTCCATCTCTCAAATCTCCAGATAGTGACTCCAGTACCATAACAAAGAAGAGAGGGCTTAACACAGAGCCCTGGTGAACTCCAATGCATAATGTAAATTCCTCACCCAGTACACATATCACCCACACTGTCATTCGTGACTTATCATCACACGCACCAGCGCACCAGCCCAGAGTTGTACATTGTTTACAGCAAATTTAATGGAACCAATCCAATTAGTTTATACCTTAAGTTGTGGTTATCTTATAGCTAGTTTTTGCTCATTTTAAAATAAATATATGGAAAGGACTTAATTTTGCGGTAAATTGAAAGAAGTTACTCTGTATTTTAACAATGTAATTTATGTTTGAAGTTTATGATCACTGGTTTACTATACTGCATTGTATGTATGGGATATTGCATGCACAGTGTAACTTTAGCTATATCTAGAACAGTAGTAAATTATTAATGCAAAAATATCAAAATCTGAGGGGGGATGGAAGTTACTATGTAGACATCACATTAATTTAGGTCAAATTCAATGGAGGACAAATATGTTTTCAAATATGTAAGAGTGACTAAACTATTCATTCTTCAATTCTCCAGTGATAGGTTGCCAATGTGCAGAAAATGTTTGTAACTTGTGCTTAGTATCTATAGCTGTAAATCTTGAAACAAATTATATAATTTAAGTTTGCTACGCTTTAACTATCCCACCCATTTTCACTCTATTTCAACCCTTTTTTCACCCGTTTTTTGCCAGTTTTTTCAACTCTACTTATGTTGCGAGCCGCTCTTTAAGGGTTAAACCGTTGACTATGCTAAAACAGATATTCACCGATTTGAAATCGGTTTAGTTGTAACATATAGTACATATAGCGCTAATTTGAATTGAGTTGATCTATATTAATCAACATATAAGAGTGTTTAAGCTATTTGCTTGCCAGGAGAAGAATTACATTAAATCAGTTCCTTGCGAGTTGCGTAGGGCTTACTGTAGTAATCGCTTGTAGTGTTCTCCGAATCATGGGTCCTACGACTTGGTATAGTATTAACCCTCTCCATGTAAGATTTCCCTTCTATATATAGTATTATGAGAACAAGTTGGTTAGCTTTTATCATGCCGTGTCGAGTGGGTTAAAGAGTGATATATCATTCTGATTGACTGCAGTTCGAATCCTGGTTGAGGTCTAAGCATATATTCCTTTAAATCACGCTTTTATGCAAGATATTCTAGAATCTACATATGTATATAATACATATACATTATATACTGTATATAATTAGACTATTTCACAATTACGTGCGAGGTCCATGAATAAATGTTTAGGCCTCACCCAGGATTCGAACTGCAGTCTATCAGAATGAAATCCCATGCTTTAACCCACTTAACCATGACTTGGTATGCAATTAACTTTCCTCAAGAAGGATTTCCCTTCTCCCATATATACTGTATGTGGGAAAAGTTGGTTAGCTTTTATCACACCGTAGTCGAGTAGGTTAACCCTTCCTGCCCGGGTGTCCGTGTGAAAGGACACCACGAAATAAGGGCAGGAGCCCGGGTGTCCTGTTACTAGGCAGTAAGCTTTCAAGCCTATTCAGCTTGGTCTGAACGCTGTGCGTCCGATGCTTGTAAACAAAGCCGATCGTTGCGTCACCGCACCTCCGAAAACAATAAGGAGACGTCGGATCAATGTTATTGTTGTGACGTCAGATGAAATTAGTGTCTGAAAAGCTCCGATATTGTCAACATCGCGGCAAAATTCGCTCCACGGAAATCGTCATCCCAACTGAACCAGTTGACTTAGAGAGCTCTACTCAACGCCAGTCTACAGATTGGAAACCGCACTACGTTTATAGATGCGTGGGAAATTTCTAGAAGTTAAACTAAACAAAAATACGGTAGCCTAGGCCTAGACGTTTTTCGGCCAGATAGCCCAGGTAGCCCACATTGTCCTTCGGAGATACAGCCCGGGCCAGGAGGGTTAAAGCGTGGAATGTCATTCTTTTTTAATATGGTTATAATCCTGGCTGAGACCTAATCACACACACACACGCTCGTATATATATTTTATTTTCTATGAGGATGAGAGAGACAAAAGGCATAACTGCATGTGACGAGTGCCTCCCCCAGAGTTGAAAGAGTGGCAGGGCCAAAAGCAAGGAATGTTCGAGCCAAAATGCTTGGACACATGGAGTTTGAAGCAATTAATTCATAGGATGAGGGGAAGATGAATTCAGGGAGAGAGTTCCAGAGCTTAGCTGTTGAAGAGGAGAAAGCTTGGGAATATCGTTTCACTCTTGGATTGGAGAGTTGCACAGGGTAGGGATGGGATTGTGTTGCATACGGGTGCTACATACTCTACGTAGAGGTGGTATACGCTGAGAGAGCTCTGAGGAACACTGATTAATGTAATAGCGGTAGAATAGTGAGAGATGCAACACTGCGGCGAAGAGAGAGAGAGAGAGAGATTGCAAAGAGTCGGTGATTGGACGTGAGTTAATGAGACGAAAGGCTTTCTTTTCTACTTAATCAAGGAGTGCTGTATGAGAGGATCCTCCCACACATGCGAATAATCCTCAATACATTGACACACTGTTCCGGGATAAAGAAACCTCGGAGGCGGTTGAGCACACCCAGCTCAATATATGTATATACTGGTAATATATCATACTTATTCGTATGCATCTAACACCCTCGGCCGCACCCCCTCTCCCCCTCTCTCTCACACACTTTCCATCAGCCCCTTCACACTCCCATACCCTCATTAACAATGGTTTCAATTTCACATCAAAAGAAGTTTCATGGTTCGTGTCAAATACATCGGTCCTTGAGTGTACCAGGTGAACTAGGAAACTATGACCGTAACATTAATTTCGTATGTTTCTTTCATGTATGCCTGATCATAAAAGAGAATATGGGTCTGATAATATTATAAGACTATTATAATATTGTTAGGATTTGTTTAGGACAAGTTAGTGACATTATTGCTATAAAGTTCCTTCAAATTTAAATATTTGGCTGAGTATTCGTTGAGATTGGTTAAAATGTTCAGCTAATACAAACTTTGCTTTCGATAATTATAAACTTATTGTTAATTATTATCTTAGTAATTTAAATATCATCTTTAAAAGCTTCCATTGTGTTTACATTGCATAAACATCTGACATTGTGACCATTAAACTTTGGAATTTATCCGACTACTTTTGAACTAAAATGTCTCATAATAGTTTCAGTTCATCACCTTCTACACCGATTAATCTTTATGTAAAAGCCATACATGCAAGATTTAATGTTTTACTGGGTATGACACTTTCTGGAATGGAATTTCGTATTCCTATTATTTATTACGGAAATAATAAACCACATTACAACTTGACGTCTCACACAATGCAAAGTATTTTTCTTGCAGTGAAATTGAATATCACCATGCTAATGAAAAGCAACTCAGAATAAACACGTAATGGCTGGAATATATTATAATTTATTTGTCTTCAAAATGTGTATAAGGAAATATTGACCATATGTATACTCTCATAAACTGTATGTTGTAGACTTATGACTAAGATAATTCACAGGTATTCTCTTGAAGGCCTTTGTATACATTATAATTGTTAAATACTCACAAGGACTCATAGTATGTGTGTTTTTCTTTGACCGTTCCGGGTATCTTCCTCTTCTCTCACTCGCCTTGATCGTAATTTGATTTCATCCCCTCGTCTCCTTCTTCACTTTCTGTCTTCCTACCCGCTTTCGTTTTTCAAATGAAGCTTATCTTCGCTTTCCATTAATAACCTCAGCGTAAAAGATCCTTTGTGATATTAATGCTCTGTTGATGTTCAAACATCTTTCCATAAAAACCACGCGTGTAAGACACCAATTACTTTTGCTTCGTCAATATATATTTTGCAAAAATAGGTGATATCGAGTTTCCATAATTGCGTTTTTTCATCCAATCACCTTCTGTCTGGATAGCCAAGCGCAACACATTTCTCTTTGAACTCCCCCGCTCTCTGACGATTTTTTAAGAACCGTATTGCATGAAGAGGTAATTAAATATAATGTCCTTTGGGCAATGCCTCCGAAGATTTCTTATGCCGATCTTTGGAAGAAATTATATATATATATGCTGACTAGGAAGTGTAGCGAAACCGTCAAACACAGATTCAACAGACGAATCCTATATTCACCATGGACTCATCTACAGTAGTATAGATTTACCTAGTTATATCAGCCAAGTATCTCAAGGGCCATACCTTTTATTATATAGTTAGCAAGAAAATACTAACTGCATGAAACAGTGTAGCGAGAAATATTATCTAACATTGGCAGCTCTGTTCACTGGGCTTAAGGGGAGATTTCCACTGGAGGGATATTTTTCTGGACCCCTTTCTCCCTCATGTTTAGCCCCAATGCTTTTAACATTTGGAGATAAGGTAGGCGATCTTGAGAACTTTCGCCCAATGTCTGTCAATTTTAAGACCGTTCGTGCAATTTAGGTGTCGATTTTTTACTGGCGAGCGATAGCGAGCCTGTAATTTAAGAGGAACCGGCCTTCGGCCGGGAAATTTTTCTACCGAAAAATGTACAAATTTATCTTGAAAGGGGGTCTACGGGGTTTAATTTTAAGCTTGATGAAAACGTAGGGAACAAACTAAATACCGCCCCTTAATACCGATGCCAAAGTCTGGGTTGGCTGTCGGAACACAACTAGGGTTAATTGAATCGTTTATGAAGCATATAGTTCCATCTGGGTACTAATAGGTCTTGTATGATTGTTGTTCATTCAATCAAGATGGTGTATGTACAGCTATGTTCAGGAATATCCAAGACATTCATGGAAGAGTACTAAGAAATAGCTGTCGATAGAATTATGAAAAACTGTATAGTTATGACCATGTATAGATGTGACCATGTATAGATGTGACCATGTATAGATGTGACCATGTATAGATGTGACCATGTATAGATGTGACCATGTATAGATGTGACCATGTATAGATGTGACCATGTATAGATGTGACCATGTATAGATGTGACCATGTATAGATGTGACCATGTATAGATGTGACCATGTATAGATGTGACCATGTATAGATGTGACCATGTATAGATGTGACCATGTATAGATGTGACCATGTATAGATGTGACCATGTATAGATGTGACCATGTATAGATGTGACCATGTATAGATGTGACCATGTATAGATGTGACCATGTATAGATGTGACCATGAATACCTGACTACATTTGTGTTACAACTGAGACAATTAACAATTACTAATGAAGCCTAATGACACATACACACTTGTTTTGCCATATTTCTTTAATTATACAAGTTAAAAAGTAAATGTGACAAAGAGGAATGTGTGTGTAGTTTGGTTTCATTAGTCATCGCTCATTGTCTCGATTATAATGCATGATATTGTTCACTGCTGAAACAAGTTTCACAAGAATAGGGATTTTGAACAGCCACATTTTTCATGCTTGGGATGAAGAGTGTTTGATTGCTTACAATCAACGCAATATATATGCTGTTAGTAAGCATTCCCTAACAGTTATTACGGTGTTGATGAAGTTTTATAACATGCAGTGACGAATATTAAACTTATTTATTTGTTCATCTATAATGTTACCGAAACTCATTCGTAATGAACAGTAGATTCCCTCCTTAAGTAACTGAAACTTCTCCCTCTCTCTCTCCAGTTACTTTATTGGTATGAATTAATAGTAAACAGGTCATTATATAATTATATAACATACAGCTTATGTTAGCAAATCACAAATTAGATTAACAGATGTAGTAAAATATTATCATTTAAATAAGTTACCTTTGTAGTGTGAATAATATGTTGATCTGTGGATGACTTCCCTCAAGCATGAGAGTCACAATTAATACTGAATTGGTGGGATTTTAATTAAATTCATCATGTTTCATGAAGTTTGGTAATATCAATTGCACATTGATAAGACAAATATATATTGATCAAGACTTAAAATAATTAAATGTAGCCAGAAAGAAAACATTGCATATGATTAAATAAAATAATTAAATTTAATTAATTTAATTAAATTAGTTAATTAAATTAATGACGCAATCGCGTCATATCAGACTGGGGGGGTTAAACTATTAATTTTCATCAAAGCAAATATGTTGATAAAGCATTTTCCTCAAGAATATCAGTATATTTAGAGTACCTGGCAACACCTAGCATTTAAACTTAGATACAAAATTCCTCTTTGTTGATGGTGATGTAAATTCAAGTAAGCTTAACTACTCCTTTCAAGTAAGCTTAACTACTCCTTTCAAGTAAGCTTAACTACTCCTTTCAAGTAAGCTTAACTACTCCTTTCAAGTAAGCTTAACTACTCCTTTCAAGTAAGCTTAACTACTCCTTTCAAGTAAGCTTAACTACTCCTTTCAAGTAAGCTTAACTACTCCTTTCAAGTAAGCTTAACTACTCCTTTCAAGTAAGCTTAACTACTCCTTTCAAGTAAGCTTAACTACTCCTTTCAAGTAAGCTTAACTACTCCTTTCAAGTAAGCTTAACTACTCCTTTCAAGTAAGCTTAACTACTCCTTTCAAGTAAGCTTAACTCCTTTCAAGTAAGCTTAACTACTCCTTTCAAGTAAGCTTAACTACTCCTTTCAAGTAAGCTTAACTACTCCTTTCCTCCCCCAAACTGCATAGTTGGAGTCTCGTTTCGCTTTTATTGCTCTGTGACATTTGGTTGAGATTAGTATGGATCTTCATAAAGAGCTCCTTACCAAAAATACACATTTCCTACTCGTATGGCCTACCAACACGTTTCAGGCTAAATTCAATTACTTTAACTATTCAGCTTCAGTATCAATCAAATGGTTTCTGATTAACTTGCACTATATATGAATGCTAATAATAGACGTGTGCTAACCTAAAAACAATAAACAAAATAATTACAAAAGTATATGAAAAATCGGTTGGTAATCACGGAAGAGCCTAGTAAAGTCTGGTTTCACGGAGAGAGAGAGAGAGAGAGGTTGCACTGTGTTAATCGATTCATGTAGTAAATATTGCATGGATTAATAATTCCTGCATTGCCTGGGTAACAGTGAAACTATGAATAACTGCATGTAAACACAGGTTATTAGATATCACAGAGAGACCAGGGTATACACAGAGAATAGTATTCCACACAGAATTATTGTATACATATATGTTATACGCCTTACATGTGGTCTGATACATATTGCCATGTTTGCTAATATAAGATGATGTGATACAAGAGAAGATATTCAAGGTTGGTTGTGAAAGCAACCTCTTTTACGTAGAATTAATTACCCCCGAGAATTGCAATGCATTATTCCCCCAACACATTATGCCCTCGTTGTATTTACTAGGGCCGTCTAATTAATATCAATTAGATAATTATAATTCCTGAAGCTAATTAAGTATACCTTTATCAATTGCTCACATTATCGAAAACATAATGTTTATTAACAAGTTTATATTTCGTCATTCTTATATTGCATTGCACAATAAACTTATATTATCAAGCTACACATTTATTGTGAAATTATTTAAGAAAAAAGCTAGATAATCGAATGAGTTGCCTTGGCATATACAGTACTGGAGAATATGAACGTGATATTTTAGCGTCCACCTTCTCTTCTCTTGAAGGTTAGGGTCGTCTGGCAATAGATAGATAGATCAGATTAGCGAGTTCACGAAATATGATAAACATTTGTGCGTAATGATTAGCCGAAATTGTATGATGAAGCATAAACTATATTGGTTACATGATAAGCAGTATTATCAAATTAAGAAACGGGGTAATTGCTGAAATATCAATTTTTTATATAAACAAGCGGAAGGAGAGCATCCAAAGAGATCATAATGCATCACTCATATAAACATTATATTCAGCACCATGTAGTGAAATATGGAGAAAAATCGTGCAACACTAATACAAAGTAAAGAGTAAGTCAGGACAGGTCAGTATTAACCCTCTCACGCACATATGACGCAGAGGTTGCCAGATTAGCAATAAGAAATAGATTACTCTCACTCTTATAATTACCTCTCCAAAATTAGTTTTCTGCCCACAGCTAACTCAAAGACAACTGCAGAGGTTGAAGTAAACAAACTAAAGGTTTATAGATACCCCTGATGGTAACAAAGGATTTAAAGTATCCCTAATAGGCTCAAAAAACGCGTCAGGATGTGAGAGGGTTAAAAGATATACTGTATATTAAGAAGAAATGGAATATATAGGACAGAAATACATTTGGCTTTATAATTGTCCACCCGTCCACGAACACGAAACCTATATGCATTTGTTTCCCGATCGCCCTTTAAGCGCGCACACACACACGTGAAGACGTTTTATTTGAATAATTTAATTCCACTGTAAATAGTTGAAGTTGATAATGCAGATACTATTAACTATCCCAGTGGGGAATATATATATATATATTATTTAATCACTGGTACATGAATTAATCCCGACAATAAGTTAAATAAGATAATTACCAGATTGAAATATATAGATTTCGATGGGTAGAATTCCAGTTACCTCACCCAGCTTGTGCACACGAATAATATGTAAGAATGTTCACATAATACAATATCAATACATAATGAACTTAGATTATTTAAGACTGGTGATGTAAGACTGAAGATTTATATAAATAGAGGTAGTGGTTGGTGATCTCTAGGTCGAGTCAAAGCCGGGGAGAGGTGTTGAGGTTACGGCTGTTAAGATGAGACTAAGAGACATGCCCTGAGCTCAGATTTTTTTTTTTTTTTCCTGAGCTGCGAGAATACAATATGGCTGCCGGTTCGAATAATACTTCAAACTCGTGAGCTCGTTCCATTATACAGCTGCTGTACAGATCTATGTATTCATGCCAATATTTAACTTACAATAACTAATCTACAGTAGTAAATAAGCTATTAGCTAAAATCGTAACTACTATACAATACCGCCAAATTCAAATAACCCAATTGGGTCACAAACTGTCGGGGTCATAATATTCTACCCCGATAATCCCAGTATTACTTGTAAGGAAACTCTCATATTTGTATCTAGTTATGAGCACTGGTACCTTTTAATGGTGATACTGACCAAAATATTAGCATATACTGAAATATCCTAAATTTGCAGTTATCATACATTCATTCACCAGTGTAAACAATCCCACCACAACTACCCCACCTCCACCTCTTCACCCATTGTTCTCCACCTCCATCCCTTAGTGACAAATAGGATAGAAACATAAAAAGCGAGCTCGGAGAGGGAGAGAAAGGTGAATAGACGACGGTTGTGGATGGCAATCGATCACTTCCTCATCCTATCAACTCCGGTGTTCCTCAGGGCTTTTCCCTATCTCCCATTCTCTTCCTAATTTTCATAAATTATCTTCTCAACTATACCTCTAGTCCCATCCATTCATACGCCGACAACTCTATCTTACACTACTCAATTAGTTTTCCAGAATGCCACAGCCAGCAATCCCTCAAAAACAAACTTAATGAAACCATGGAACACTTATCCAATGATCTAACTACTATTTCCAATTGGGGCAGAGAAAACCTTGTTGCCTTTAATGCTTCCAATACCCAATTTCTCCATCTATCTACCCATCCGAAACTCCCATTCAACAATACAAAATCAATCCTTCATCTTCTCTCAATATTCTCGGGGTCTCTTTTTCTTCTGCTCTCACTTGGAAGGACCATATTACCAGTCTTGCAAAGGCAGCCTTCAAGAAGCTGGGTGTGCTCAACCGCCTCAAGGGGTTCTTTATCCCAGTACAGCGGTTGACTTGACGGCGGAATAAATGGACCTCAAATCGAGTGCTCACAAATTGTCAGGTTTTTTTCTGAGGTAATCTCATCATGCTTGCAATTCTACAAGTATCCTAGCTCCATCAATATGTCAAGAAAATACTCCACAGGATACTCATAAGATAGAAAATGCCCGACCATATTCGAAGATGCTATGAACGATGGCATTGCTGCTCTCTCCAAGTCATGTGGCATGTATAAACAAAGATGTTGTTTTATAGTGTGACAAAAAGACAACCACCACCACCTTGAAGCTCTACTGTTATCATCAAGTGCAAAACATGTGAAGCACCTAACACCATTAAATCTCACTTGATAATCTTGGAGCCTCGCAAGGGTTACAGGCTACTGAAGAGCCTACTGTGCATAAGTTGAGATCTAAAAGAAACGAAAAAGAACACAAATATAGTTCCTCTCTCTCCCTTTATCATGCCTACTTCAACAGCTACTGTACTTCACACATGCATGTGTAGGTAGAGTAGATAATATTGTTTGGATGATGGGTATCAGTAAGATGGATATTAGTAGAGTATTAAAGCTACAATGATTGTAAAATGACCCATACATATGGCTTCAAACTAGATAAATTCAGCTTTAAATAATATATATGTAAGCATTGGTTTGAAAATAAGGTTGTAGATATGTGACATAGATTGCATAATGCAATAAGTTCAGTAAAGGCGGAAAGTTTTAAACGTAATTTAGATAGTCATATGAATGACATGAGTGGGGTGTGAAAGGGATCAGCTTTCTGTTGCCCGGTATGTCCTTTGTAGATTTTTGTGTTCTTACGTTCTTATGTCTGCTTAAATATGTTTGGAGTGGTGAATGAGAAACACTGTCTTATGTGTTGAAAGACCAAAGTTATGGTGTTTGAGAGGGATACGTTAACAGAGTGTGAGGTGTTGTTGAATGGTTAGGTAATGGAGAATGTCAGCTCATTTAACCCCTCCGACCCCAGGGATGCGTCACCTATGTATGTAACCCACAGTACCATCAATGCAACGTATGTGACCGCCTTAATTACTCTTGTTCTATGGCACCTAGAGGTTTCAGATTTCTATGGGAACTACTTAAGGATCTTCCAGAACAATACCGATGGTTAGCAACCCCTCAAGTCCAGCTGCACGAGTGTGGGCGCGCGCGGGAATGATAGGCCAGTATACCGCCTACCCATCACCCAACGATAATTGTGACTTTCCCCTGCTCCCCAAGACCCCCAAATGACCTAGGTGAGCAGTTTTATGTTGTTTGTCCTTCATTACTAACCAATCTCATGTGTTTTCAGAAAAAGAAAGGAAAAATGGCTGTTCCTGGAGTGTAGTTTTTTATTATATCGCTTGGGGCCCAGGGGGTTAATTATTTGGGCAGTCTGATGAGTAAAGTTGATGCAATGCAACAAAGGGTACTACAGGGAAGAGTGTTGTAAGAACGCTGAAAGCAATAACAAGGAATAGGGTGGTGAGCATAGAAGTAAAGAAGTCACTGCTTGACAGTGTGGCAATACCAACATTGACGTAAGTGAGTGAAGTATAGATGTTATTGTAGAGACATAAATCAAGAGTGAGAGGGGTGGACATAAGTTACTCGAGAAGGTCATGTGGAGTCACCTGAAGAGATAGATGGATGAATTAAGAAGTAGGAAACTAGTGTGGTGTGGATGTGTTGGAGATTATGAAGAGGAACACCTTGAGGTGGTTCGGTCATGTGGAGCATATGCCCAATAAGAGAATGATTGATAGTATAAAGGAGGGAGGTGGAAGGGCAAAGAAGGGGCAGACCGAGAGAGAGGTTTAAGGATAGAGTTGTATGAATGAAAAGGGTGTTGGGTGTGAGGAAGGGTGTTGGGTGTGAGGAAGGGTGTTGGGTGTGAGGAAGGGTGTTGGGTGTGAGGAAGGGTGTTGGGTGTGAGGAAGGGTGTTGGGTGTGAGGAAGGGTGTTGGGTGTGAGGAAGAACACAGACTGACAATAATCAGAGATGCATGAAGGAGATTCATTCGTGGCCACCCCATCGGGGATTAGGGCGTCTGGCAATCGAGTCAATGGAAAGTTGTAGTACCACTATCCAAATAATTCTCTATTCCAACATATTTATTTATATATAGTGACAGGCAGCTACAAAAGCGTATCGCAAAGTGCCAAGAAACTATTATTTTATAACGAATTATATATATACAAATGAATTGCTTTAAGATATTTGTTTTTATATATTTGACTACGCTATTATAAGTACTGTGTATCCGGAGTAAAAGGAAAATGCAATTTAGCAACATTCATATTCTTTCGATAGAATTACATTCATTCCCACAAGCTGAATTAATAGTTTTTTAAAATGTACTATTAAAAAGGCTGCAGGCATATTAATAATTGTGTTTACATTACCATAAATTATGCAGATACACCGATAGCCGGGCCCAAACACTTAGCGTATGATTTTCAGGAAAAAGTACAAATTTTGTATCGGAGTAGTATTTTAAATATTTGTTAAGAATCATAGCACTTCTGACCAGAATGCAAACCTCAACTTTTCTTTCTTGACGGCGGTAGCAAGTTTCCTCAAAGTCGTACCCAAATTAACTTGCAAAACAGGAGAAGCCACAAAGACTCACCCAGAAAAAAATATAATGCTTTCACTTAGACTGTCATGAGTTCCTCAAAAATGTCCAGAGAAAATAGCAGTCATAGATAAAAGGATCTACACAAGAAGAAAATGTAATGCATGATGAATATAATTAGGTATGCCTGCACATTATAATGCACACACACACACAGATATGCATGTATTTACATTATTGAATACACCTACCCCATCCCCCATATCATACACCCATCTCTCTCTCTATATATATATATAAGTTTGCTAATGACAAATTAAAACCCTCACAAAATGACGAAGAACGGGTGAAATTTGTAGAACTACGACGCAAAGCCAAAAAGTGAATTAAGCAAAGTAAAAAGACCCTGGAGTTCCGTTGGGCAATCGTTCGTTGTACCAGACTTCGAACGGGTTTATTGGATTTTGGAATAGTTGCAAAACATTACAGGTAAGGCTCGCATATCGAAAATTACCAGCCACCCTGAAAAGACCAGCTTTTTGATCCAATAAACATGATTTCTGACCTATCTTCTCTCAAACTGAAGATACGCCGAATTCTTAACAACTCCAGTAACCCAACTAAAGCCCTTATAGAACATAATATAGGGGTATACTGTTAAGACCTAGAGGCGCATGGAAAACAGCACTCTGTTAACACTCTATGCTTGACAGGTTCCAGACCTAGCACTAAGTGTTATCCAAAATGCAATTTTATGGCATATATACAGTATATCAATATTAATATAATAATATACACATCTTAGCCATACGATTCTACCCCAGAACTAATGAACTAACTGGGGAGTCTGACAACCCAAAAAATCGTAACGAAAATTTGAAGGAGAAGAAAGTACTGTAGACCCACAGCAAAAATTGACCCCTCATGCCTATACTAGCTAATAAGACATACAATTAGGGGGGAAAACAAGACACGCAGCAAAAAACGGAATCCTTGCCTTATTACGTCTAAGGTCTTCAGAACACAAGTTGAATAAAAACACCCACCGACAACTCCTAGGGCACCCCGAAGGACAAGTGAATATAACCTGTCTAGCCTAAATACTATCCTAGCTCATCACAGACAAGTACAAATGAGCAAAAAGGCCAAGCCAAGTCTAGGAGAAGGAGAAGGATGAACGCAGGTTAAAAGTACACGTCCGCGCCCTATAGAACGTTAAACAGAGGCAAATGCAGCACAGTTACCTGGCATCTGCTTACGAAACAGACTGACGGGCTCATCGAAGCGAAACGGATTCTGCAACAATGTGACGTCAGAGAACTCTTGAAAACATGGACTCAGGAGGAGCCCTCACAATGAAGACCTCAAAGCTGCATACTAGCAAGTAAAACGACAAGCAAAGAAAAGCAAAAAACGGTAAAGGTTTCGTTCAAGATAGGTAATAAAAACACCTACTACAAGACAGACAAGGGCACCCGAAAGGTACATATGACATATAATTGTCTAGCCTAAATACTAATAGCTCACACAAGACAAGTACAAATGAGCAGTACAATTAAAGACGGTAGGAGAAGGGACAGTATTAGTACTTACGGTGCGACAAACGAAGAAAATGCAGCTACGCGCTGCTAAATTATTCAGACTGGGACGCAGTGCTGGTAGATCTTTTTTTGTTTTAGGTCCGTCTTATCATACATCAGTAGTGGGTGTGCGTTCGCTCACGTGGTTGATGTATTTATTTAATTAATATTTAACATGCTTAACTTTGTAAAGGCATTTTTCTGAATGAGGCAAGTAATATTTCGTCAAGGGACTTCTGAAATTACACCCTATAAAATTAATTCAAGTCAATGATCATAAACAATTCACAATTTTACAAATATAAAGGTACAAGTACATTTACATTCACATTAGAGAAGGATTATTTTGTTGACTTTTATAAAAAAATAACAAGCTTACTGAAAATTAATTTTTTGAAATAAAGTCCCGGAGGTTCCGTTTCTTATAATCAGTGCGTGTCGCTGTGTTTATTTCTTTGCATATGTGATTGTGGAAAATCTTTATTAACATGGAAAGACTCTATTATTCTGAAAAGCACGAAAGGGCAAAGTACAAATAATGAACAGGGAAAGAATAGGACGAAATTGCTAATTCAATAGATCATGAGGAACAAAGGCACCCTACGTTTTCATAAAGCTTAAAATTACACCCCCTAGACCCCCTTTCAAGATAAATTTGTACATTTTTCGGTAGAAAAATTTCCCGGCCGAAGGCGGATTACTTTTAAATTACAGGCTCGCTATCGCTCGCCAGGAAAAAATCGCCACCTTAATGGCACGAAAGGTCTTAAAATTGACAGAAATGGGGCAAAATGTCTTAAAATGTCTAAACTACTAGGGCGAACGTCTTAGAATCTCAAAAGCAATAAAGCTAAACATGAGGGAGAAAGGAGTCAAGAAAAAAATCCCTCAAGTGGAAATCTCCCCTTAAATCAAGGTGGAATGTACTAAATGCATATACTTTGAAATGGTAAAATAGGCCGTCTAGGTTAGTTATAGCACAAATTCGGATTTCTAGTGGAAGAAGTCTAGTTATTGTGACTCACGCGTGTTCTGATTTTCTTATAGCTATCTTGATGATATTTACTTTATTTTAACCCATTCGGTACCGGTGGCGTCCATTTCATTATAATATTCTGGCAACGATTATATAATATTATTTAGCTTAGGAAGGACATCAAACAATTAAAAGGTTACACACTATCTCAAATAAACCTTTTAACTACCATAAATCCTTCCTAAGCTGAATATAATCGTCTAATGCTTGCCAGAACACGATGGAAAGGACGTCTCCGGTACTGGATGGGTTCATTTTACTTTAGAAGAATATACGGTCTATATACTGGGACTATCTCCAAATATACAAGTATGTACGAGCGGGTGTTGGAGTGGTGGTAAATTATATCTCGCTATTTAATCTTCTGTATTTTTATTAGGACCATAACTCTAACTACTCCTCGGGCTGTAGTAATGGCACACGCCTAAGGTGGATGGCTGTGGAAATATTAGCGTCTCGTGTGCGGCGCCGGGTACATCAATAACATTAGCCACTTTTATTAAGCTCAATAAAAAATAAGGGCCCCATAGGACACTTTGTAGTGGATAGTGGCTGCCAATTTGGTTTTGATAAAAAATGAGACTATGTTGAAATATGTTTATACTTGTCCTTATATGGGTTGTGGGAAGAAATGAAACGTCCATATTCGTAACATGAAGAAGAGTATTTAATTTTGAGTTTGACAAGAATACAATTTATGAAAATATTTGAATAGTCTGGTCATAATGTTAAATTTGTTTTTATTAATAAGGTATATAATTTTAAATTTATCATTACCATTTATGTTTTACATCAATTTAATACCAGTGTTGTTGTTTCATCCAGGGAAAACTCTCTACCACGATCTTATACTACCGTTGTATCATAACACAAAAATAAGACTGGGAGAAAGGAGACCAAAACAATGAAACAACTTCGTAGGAGTGATAAAAAACACTAGAGTTATTCCTAAATATTCTCCGTTTTCCCTCCACCGACCCGACTAAATAATGGAGAGAGATGTACCAAATGGCTCTCACCCTTCCACCACCACCTAGTTACTTACCTGGGTACCCAGGTAACCAAATTAACACCTCGATGGAGAAAGGGCTTCACAACATTCAACAACAGCTCAGACCAGCCGTTCTTGCTCTCAACTGTCCAGCAGACAAGGAAGACGAGAAAACAATCTACAGTCTACCTGAAGTTGACCTAATCAACCTATCTGGCACGCCCTTCGCGGTCACTCTTCCCCTTTCTCTTGTAATAAATCACCCAAGGATAAGTGAAAAACAAAGTCGAAGGCCTTCGCTACCACGCCTGAGAAAAAGGAACAGAAGAGCTTTTGCCCTGAGACTCTTGGGAAAAACATTCCTCTGTGTATACTTCGAGAATAAATAAGTCTCGTCTTTCCAGACCCCTCTAAAATCACCAGAAACTACAACCTCCAATACACACACTCTCTTAAAAGTAAATTAGCCTGGATCCCAGGATCTTGCAATACCCTGCCGGCTCTGTGTTAGTAGTGGTTTCAGGATACTATCCGGCTTGCTCGAAGTACAACACAGCACTACTGATACCTTAAGAGATAAGTTTAGCCAGTTATACACTAGCTTATTATTTGTATGTAAAAGGTTGGTTATTTAGGATGTCTATGTATATTTCCCGTGTGCTCTGATATACCAAGGCTCTTCATGCATTTGTTATTTCGTCTGCATACAAGCCAACGCATATTATTCATAAATTGCATTGATTATATCTCATAAATATTTTGCTCACTTATATAAATAACTTCACTATCTTTTGTCATTATTGTGATTCACTCATTTAGATTTTCTATGACCGCTCAACCCTCAGCATCTCTTCATCTTTATTCGAGTAGTTATAATATTCAGTGTTTACTTCAACTCGTATTATATAATTTGATCTCTATATCTAATATCATATATTGTTCCGCCTTCAGCAACCACTTTGTAATTGAACTATTACCTAAACCACTCTACTACTTTTCTAATAGTTGTGAGCCTTGCTATATTTTAGTGTATTATATTATGCGTTAATAAACCTTGTAAAACTGTGATTGTGTATAGTTGTGTAGTAATAGTTCCTCTGTTGAAATAACTATCGTCTATTGTACGAACCTGTCCACTAATTGTGGGGTGGTATCTTAAAACAACATTGATACTAATACTGCAACATCTTGGAAACTAAACAGTTTGGTGGTATAAAGCATACTCACGTACACACACAGGAATGTTTACACAACGTACATTCAAAACACACGTTTTTGCAAATACCCAAATTAGGGTCAGTTTAGAGTACAACTTATCGTACAGTATACAGTTTGGTGTATAATATGGCATTTGCCGGTGAACACCACCATTATTGTGATATGGTGTGATGTTCATATTGAATGATATAATGAGTATGTGTGATTTGGTGTTTAACCCTTATTTAGCAGGGCCCGACTCTAGTCCGTATAGAGAATACCATCCCAAAGAGCAGGGCCCGACCCGAGTCCGTGTGCAATTTTGGCGCAATATTGGCTCAGAGAGAGACGAGCGACGGTAGGAGCATAGGTTGCCTCATGACCGCTCGCCACGGCTGCCGTGGGCCTACTGACATTTACTCCACACACATCCACTCTCCCTCCCTCGCTACACACGTAATTATGTAACGAAATGACCGTATTTTAGCGATTTTGCCCTTCGGTTGCACGATCGTTGCAGACAACCAGTGATCGTAGAAGGATGGTTCAGGTGTCATTGGAAAGCTCAATTAACGCCCTTTCAGGGATACATAATTGTATTACGCTCTGGCTCTTGTTTATGCATGAAAAAGAGCACGGAAACCAGGCCATTTATGGTAAAAAAAAAACGCTGGGCGGCACGGTGAAATATACTCCACCACCCGCTCTTAGGGTGTTAAAGGCCCCTATAGACGGTACGATTGCCGGATCCGTTCGCCGGAATCTTAAGCGAATTCTACTGTGTGGGGGGCCTTCTCATCTGACCAAAAGAGGGCGGAGTCAGTTGACCTCTCCGGCCCAGTCACAACATGCCACCGCCAGGTTCCTTGCTTCCGTTTCAGGTCAGGCGCCCGAATGTCTAGATGTCCATGGCGTTATCGTACGATGTACTTCAGTTCCATAGCAACATCCGGTGAGTGAACATGATGTCCACGTCCACTTATAAGGAATTATATATATATATATATACATACTGTACACTTAAATGCCACCTAAGATAATAGACCTTTTCATTTGTAAATCCAATCAAGTTAGGTCAATGTAATTCTCCAGACAATTTACATTTATCGAGACAACTTTCACTAATGAAAATTCTCTCTCTCTAACTAGTTAGCTCTACGAAGTCTATACAGATGATTTATGCTTTTATTGGCCTAGGTAAAAAAAAAAAAAAAAGAAGTCTTTCCCTCTAGTGTGTATTAATTAATAGGTCTTTCCCTAGTGTGTATTAATTCTATAATACGATGTCCATCTCATTATTTCAGGAGTATAGGAATTGCTATGGGCTTCACCAAGATAGGATACTATTCTAAACTGCAAATCACACTTGCTACAATGAAAGTTACATTGACTGCTCAAAGAGCTAAATCTAAATCCTCGTCACTGAGTTGAGAGGCCTTGTCCACACAGTAGCCTATATCGTCTCGGCAGAACTGAAGTAGATTGGAATGTGTGTGGGCGACGCTGAAATCAGAGTTAGAACGGAACCTGATCTGTCGGCCGTAGCGTCTATGAGGGGCCTTAAGGTTGTCTGGGTGGGGTTCTTCAATTAGGGGAGCAGAAGAACCAGTATAACATTTCAACTAGAAGTTAAAGTTGAAGGGAAGATATACTGTGGTATCAAAGGAGTACAAAGGGGTATTAGAGAACCCTTGGTCGTACAAAGATGATTCAGGTGTCATTGGAAAGCTCTATTAACGCCCTTTCACGGATACATAATTGTATTACGCTCTGGCTCTTGTTTATGCATGAAAAAGAGCATGGAATGAAGCTCGTTTAGGGTAAATATGCCCGCCACACAGGTAGTAGAGATTACAAATGAAGCTCGTTTAGGGTAAATATGCCCACCACACAGGTAGTAGAGATTACAAATGAAGCTCGTTTAGGGTAAATATGCCCACCACACAGGTAGTAGAGATTACAAATGAAGCTCGTTTAGGGTAAATATGCCCGCCACACAGGTACTAGAGATTACAAATGTCCCCGCCCGTAAAGGGTTAACAACTTCTGAACATTGTTGACTCAGTTTTAGGTTACTCGTTATTGTTACTCCCAGATCGGTTTCTCTGTCTACGCTCTTAAGCGGAGTGCCTTTCATCGAATAGTTTGCTTTCTCATTTCAGTATCCGATATGTAGTACTTTACATTTCTCGGCATTGAAACTCATTTGCTAAATTTGGGCCACATATGACAACTTATCTAGATTGTGTTGCATATCGTCAATTTGTTCTTTTGAGAGTACGCTATTTGCAATTTTTGTATCGTCAGCCAACTTTGAGATTGTACGGGCGAGACCCTCATCTATGTCGTTGATGTAAATTAGAGCGAATTGGTCCTAGTACCGATCCCTGGGATACCCCACTACTCACATTGGACCATTTAGATGCCTTACCGTTTATGACTACTGGTTGCTTTCGGTCGCTGAGCCAATTTTCTATCCATTTCAACACACCGTTATGTATTCCATGCACTTTTAGTTTTAGCAGTAAACGTTTGTGGAGAACTTTGTCAAAGGCTTCTTGAAAATCAAGGTATATAATATCTACAGCTTTACTCTCATCATAGAAGTTGAGGATATCGTGGAAGAAGTCTAGAAGAGATTTGTTAAGCAGGAACGTTTGTTACGAAAGCCATGTCGAGTATCTTTAAGTATGTTATTTTCCTCTAAGTGATTGGCTATCCTGGGTAAAAGGACATTGTGGCGTAAGCCACCTAACGTTACATTTACATGTACTTTGTAATACTACGTGGTGTGATGTTGGAGATTAAAGACTTGGTGTGTGTGTGTGTGTGTTAATATAATAACTAAACAGTATTACTAACCAGTATGCTTATGTATGATGTAATTAATCAATCATTGGCCACACATCACAAACCTCTATGGTGGAGCGAGGAATCATTATCGTTTAAAGGCAATGTAAAAGCACAAACACACACGGCCACAATGGCCGAATGCACTTAATCACTGCACTATACAGTCGCTTGGCTTCGGTAGCTGCGGGTTAAAACTGTCTCGGCTGTGGAAGTTGAGTGTGGATGCGCCACCGTTGGGTTTCACCTGACCACATCCTACCCGTTCTGGGGGTACGTAGGCGTGCTTGTGGCAAACAAAGTCAACTTGTTCACTACACTACCGGCTCGGTAGTGTAGTGGAGAACTTCTCTGGCTCCCCCCTCGGGTGTCCCGAGTTTAATTCCACACTAAGACATGAAGGTTGTTCGCATACACTGGTAGCAGGTACCGTTTCCCTTGAGCAAGGACATGGGTAATAGTGTCTGGTAATAAACTTTGGTCGAGTGCTATTGAATCTCGGAGCGAGGGCTAGAGAAAAATGGTGCTAAATAAGTAACCTGGACATTATTATTATTTTTATTATTATTATTATTATTTTCACACTCATTGGCTGCTGCCTCTAAATTAATCTATTACTTATATGTTGTATATATTTACTCCTGCGTGAAATGATCCATATGGTACTTTACAATGCTCGACTTGTTTATATAACTATGAGATTTCGATACGAAATTGAGTTATAATTTGAATAATTTACATCATTTTGTTTTGCTGAAATACATAATACGCTTTAACAGTATTTCCAGTATGTTAATAATTACATAAATAAACTCGTCCGACGTTCTTTGCTTTATGATTTTGTATCTACTTCCACTCTTAAATGAAGGGATCCTGTGAGTCTGTATGAGCCAGTCCCAGCCCGACCTATGACCGTGTGTAGCTAATGAACCACCGCTGGCAATACCTGATCCAATGCCAGAATCCAACCAGTAGTGTTTTTAAGCTGGAACTACAGGAACAACTTGAAGGGACTCCCACCTCGCTTTTTGTTTTCTTTCTCTCCCTCTCTCTTTGGCTTGTATCCATTGGGCCCCATTCAGCCTACTGTTTTAAGACGTTTATCCCCATCCAGGTGTCAATATTTTCCTGGCGAGCGGCAGCGAGCCAGCATATATTTTTGTTTTGACAGCAAGCTAAATTTGTACATTTTTCGATAGAAAAATATCTCCGGCGAAGCCTGATTTTTCCATACAATGCTGGCTCGCCATCGCTCACCAGGAAGAAATCGACACCTGGATGGGGATAAACGTCTTAAAACAGTTGGCTGAATTGGGCCGAATGGATACAAGTCAGGGACAGAGATAAAAGGAGAGAAATATAGAAAAGCTAGAGACTCCCCTTAAGCCGGTGTCACACGAAAAACTGTATCGAGCAATTGTATTGGTTTCTGGAATCCGCAACAATACATCTAACACATTTCAGGGAGTTGTGTGATCTAACCTTGCATTGGATGTGACCATTCAAGATTATCAACATCATTCAAAATACCGATCTAATACAGGTGGAAAACCGCCACGTAACAAACAATTGTCATATAGATTTGATCCCTCTATATCCACCGGTAAAGTGCTCGCGTAAACGGGGCTTTAGCAGCGAAATAAATAGGAGTCTGATATCAACTACTGTTTGTTTTAATATGTTTAGGTATTTGAATTATATATATATATATATACTGTATATATATATATATACATATATAATTATATTCTTGTATTACGTACGACTATTAGAGTTAATGACGAGCACGATTCAAAATAGAAGCTAAATGGAGCAGCACAATTTCCTCCAATATTGTGATTCCGAGAATATTCGTTGGTGAAGTACTCGTGTGACATCGGTCTTAGCGGCAGATATTTCAGAGTAAATAATATTATTGTTTTGGAGTCCATTATCCGACGATATCCACTGTATTGTTTGCGAAATGTTGAATTTGATCCTTAAAATCTGCAATTGTCCCAATACAACAAGAATATGTAGTAGGATTCATTCACAATTATCTAGACTCAGATATAAATCTGGCGTTCAAGTGGTTCGTCGGCCGCCGCCGTGAAAGCACGGTATTCTAGGATCACAGTCATTATTTTCCATAATTTTATTTTGAACTGCACGGGTATGTTGGCGCCTAACATTAGACCTTGTGTTATTCGTTATTGCGTCCTGACACAAACTAAAACACTCGTCCTGGTGCAGGTGTTCTATCTATCTATTGCCTGACGCCGTGATCCCCGAAGGGGTGGCCACGAACGAACCGCCCCCATGCACCTCTGTCCCCAGTCAGTCGACGCCCCTCCCCCCAACCAGCAGCGCCTTCGTTCATGTAGTTCCTCACTCCATCCTTCCACCTCATATTCGGTGTCATATTGCAGGTGTTATATACTGTTTATCTTGAACTCTTGTTAATAAACAGTACAGTACACTCTGCACCATTCGTGCCCTGTGGCTAGCGTGCTAGGCCTACATTGTAACTGAACCGGGCTCGAATGATAGGCAGAGCAAGATTATTTGGGCAATTTCATAACACCCTGTGCCTCTGTTCCCTAGCAGTCAATAGAAACATGTTGTAGGTGCACTGTAGTAAAACCTTATTTAGGTTAAGTTTGAAGATTTGTCCCTCTTTCCTGAATATATGTGCTGTATGAAAAATGTACCATAACGAGCGATAATTACTGTGGTTGGAGTACCTGATTTGTGTGGGTGGTGTGCCTATGCATTATACCAGAAATGCAAGCACGAAGGATATGCATGCACGAAACATTAGTACGGTACGTAATAATTTAGAATTATAGTATTTAATAAAATAACTTTGTGTTTGGATTCTGCAGACTAGCATTAAATGTGTCTGTTGAATGACTTATAAAGGCTTATCCGTATTGGCCACTTTTAACCTTTCCTTCTGTATTTTTCTTTCCAAAAGTCTCTTTCTCTAAACCTTTATAGCCCCACCTGTTTCTTCCCCTCCCGATATTTACATTCAGAATGCCTGTATCTCTCCCTCAGATTGCGTCTTTCCACTCTCGCTTTTTTCCCTCCAAGTCTAAAATACTCCTCTTCCCAAGAATGCACCCTCCCCTCCTTGCCACTGCTTCCTCGGATTCTTTAATTCATTGTCACTCCTGCTTGGTTTGCAGATACACTGAAATCAAAAGCAGCATTTGTCATAGTAGTATATCTGAAACTCAAACGGTCTTCGCATTCATCCATAAGTATCTACCCTCTTGACATTATTATACCCCTTATTTGAGAGCCGATAAAAACCCCTCACCTCACACACATTTCATATCACCTTCCTTTTACTTGTCCGTCTCTAACTTTAAAACCTCTGCAATCTTAATTTGCAATAGGCGTTTTTCCATGAGTAATTACACCATTTCATCATATTTACACAATACCTCCATCGCTATATACTGTATGTATACATATATTTTGTAACAATTCGGAAGCTATGAAACTATATATAGCTATCCTTAATTATTTAATTAGGCCTGGTAAGATAAGAGGTACGGTAACTCCCGATTTGCACACGCGATTGATTTCTTTAATCTATTGTCAGATGGCATGATCCCCGAATGGGTGACCACGAATGAATCGCGTCCATGTACCTCTGTCCTCTGTCAGCCGGCGCCCCTCCTTCCACCCAACACCACTCTCGCTCATATACCTCTCAACTCCATCCTTCCACCTCACTCTCGGTCTGTTTCTCCCTCTCTGCCCTTCCACCTCACTCTCATACACTCTCTTAGTCATTATCTTGCTCCCCATACGTTACACATGGCCGAATCATCTCAAGGTGCTCCTTTTCACACTCTCCAGCACATCCACACTACAATGCTCTCATACTTCCTGATTTGTCTGTCTATCTTTCCATGCTACTCCACACTCACTTCGCAAGTAACTCATGTCCACCCTCTTACTCTGGATTTGTCTCTCTAACAACGTCCATGCTTCACTCCCAATATTGGGATTACCACACAATCATACAAAACTTATTTTCTTCCATGCTCACCACTCTATTCCTTGTCACTGCTCTCAGCGTTCCTACAACCCTCTTCCCCTGTTGTACCCTCTCACGCTCTTCTTCCTCCATACTCCCATCTTTGCTCATCACACTGCCCAAATACTTAAATGAGCCGACATTCTCCATAACCTGACCATTCAACCTAACCTCCAACTCTGTGACTGCACCCCTTTCCGAGACTATAACCGTACGCTTTCCCACATTTATTTTCAGGGTTCCCTTACTCACAGACAGTCTGCCACCGTGAGGTGAGGAAGCGCTCCTAAGGCTCTCTCATAGCCGCCCAGGTCAGTTTTGTTGACCTCTCACCTCCACCATAGCTCATCCATGTCTTTATCGCTGTATTATTACCATCTAAGTGAAAATGTTATCGAAGGTACATGCAAGTGTAATATTCAGTGACATTCTTAATTACCAAACGAACTACATAAGCTAACAGAAAGTAAAAACATCTGTGTAATTAACTGTGTGGCCTTGCAACTCTGCCTCATCCGTAATTTGACTTGAACAGGGTGTTGATTACCCCCCTCCAGATATTATAATGCGTTTAAAAGAATTTAATTTTTTACACAATCATGGCTGGAGAGGAGGTTGGAATGTCCCCAGTCCCCAAGAAAATTCCCATCATAAAAATTAACACAAAAGAACCTAAGAAAGTGACCGAAAAGAAACTATACACACATCTCGGTGTTCTGGTGACCTGCTCCAGTCACCTCACAGTAATAGACCCCCTTCATCCGGACCTATCGACCAACGCCAGACTATGCAATGAGGGGGTTTGGGCAGTCGTTGGTTCATTACCCTTCTTACCGAAGAGGATGTCAATGTCAAATGGGACAACTTAGTATCCACCACCACCGAAGCCTACCACCCCTTTTTCCCCATCAAGAGGACCAAAATGCTTAACACAAATGATAAGATAAATCTAGGGGGCGAAGAGGACCTAATACCCTGTAAAGATTAATCATTTCTAAGAAACCAATAACAGTCAGTGGTATTCTAAAAAATAAGAATCTTTGTGGCTTAGGTAATGTATTTCCCATTCCTCTTGTGAAGAAGCATCTAAACGAATAAATAATAACTTCTCTACTATCTCTCAGACACACTAACTTCCCAGCCTGCCTCCCATAACCCCATCCCCCCAGTAACTGTTCGGGAATATGAAGTGGCCAAAATACATTCTTGTTTCAAGTCAAAATGATCAACGCCAGTAGACCTACCAATGAAGATTTACAACCAATAATCTATTGAGTTTGCAACCCCCCTTTGCTCAAGTATTAATGCCTAATTTAATCAAAAGTAAATGCCCTGCAGACTGGAAAACTTCATACGTCACTCCAATTCCCAAATCACCCTGCCCACAGTCTCTCAATAAACTAAGACCAGATGACCTAACACCAATCTCTAGTCTAATCTGTGAGGACTTTGTATTCACCTGGTCCTACTCGCAAATTAATCAGTTAATTGATCCCCAACAGTTTGGCAAAATGAAAACCTTCTCTACCGCTTACTGTCTTATTTGCTTTCTTAACTTTATATACACAAATCTTGAAATAAATCCCTCGCACTCGCATTAATTGAGTTCATGAAGGCATTTGACCTTGTTGACCACAGCATCATCATCAACAAAGACATAAGGATGGGGCTACATTCTACCCTGGTTGCATGGTTGACGGACTTCCTCAGTGACAGGCGGCAAGCAGTGCGCTACCAGGGCTCTGTCTCCACCTTCCAAGATCTCACATGCGTTCATCAGGAATCAAAGATGGGGCTTCTATGCTTCCTGATTTTAATCAATGATGCCTTAGAAGACACCCCATTCCAACGGAAGTATGTGGACGACTCGACATCACACCTCCCCTGACTACGATCCCGTACGAGACACTCTTGACCAACTTCAAGCATGGAGTATAGAAAACATGACAATAAACCATGATAAGACAGTGGTCATGCAGATAAACGCCACTGTCACCGACATACCTCCACCCACTATCACAGTCGGTCCTCAGCTTATTGAGTCCACCAAACTTCTTGGGATCACTGTCGACAACAAACTGACTTTGAAGAAACATGTGGCTACCACAGTCAGGAATTTACACTACACAGGACTGCGACACTAATTTTGATTTTGTGTGTGAATTTACCCGAGTTACATCACTGATATATCGTGATATGATCGAAAAACTCTGAATGTGACGAGACCTGACTTTTCCCTCTCATTTTTTCGAGACTCGGTTGTTGGTCCTACCTACAAATGGTATAGTTTGGTCTTGACCAAACAATACTAAACATTCTGGAGAGGCTGTATGCTTCTGTATGGTAAAGATTGTTTATGTATGGGCCTGTGAGGTAATGTATGCCAGGGGAGGTGTGGCAGAGTGGTCTTGCCACTGGACTGGTAATCCAATGGACCCGGGTTCGAATCCCAATATGTCAATGGAAAGCTATTATTGGGATTAAATTTGTGCTGTACCAAGTTTCAGTGCATTACCACAGCACATCAAAATCCCCCCCCCCCAAAAAAATAAATAAAATAGCACTATGAATATTCCCATATTCAAAATATGCTACAGGGGGGCAATGCTTAGCGAGTTAATTGCTCAATAGGTGGCGTTCTGAGAGTGAGGGTCCGAATCTGGGGGATGAGGCTGTGAAGCACAGTGGCGAAGCAGCTTCAGAGATGGAGTTGCTTCGAGCCGTGAATGGGTGCTTCGCATGTCTCACTCCCTAGACTGGAACAAGACCTCACGGGCCTAACCGTGTTCAGCGGTAGAGCGTGCAGGCTTTCAACCTATGCCCGAGAGGGAGTAGTTGGAATATAGAAGAAAAAAAAATCTTTGGCCTAAGAAATTAATATGACTTGCCTCTTTCGTTGCACGGTTATCACAACCAATAGAAAATTGCAAGCAGTAGATTTCAAACAGGTATATTGGATTAGCTAAAGTCAGGTTAGGATTTTCCTCGCTATTGTTTAAGTTGGTTGAATTAGTTCCAATGAATTATCTGGAAACCATATAATTATGTCTCCACTGTAATACAACCAATAGGAATGGCTACTTGAGAAAACAAGTAGCTGGGCAGCGAGCGACTTAAGGGGAGGTATTTACTTTGTTCCCTAGACCTCCATCAAGCTTAAAATTATACCCCCTTGAGTTCCTTTCAAGATAAATTTGTACATTTTTCGGTAGAAAAATGTTCCGGACGAAGGCCGGTTCCTCTTAAATTACAGGCTCGCTATCGCTCGCCAGGATAAAATAGACACCTGAATGGCGCGAAAGGTCTTAATATGGGGTGAAAAGTCTTAAAATCGCTAAACTAATGGGGCGAACGTTTTATAATATCAAAAGCAATGGGGCTAAACATGAGGGAGAAAGGGGTCAAGAAAAAAATCCCTCAAGTGGAGATCTCCCCTTAAAGGGGGTCGAAATTATTTATTGGTATATTTATACAACTATTTCTTATCATTTGTATTTCCTTCCTAGGCCTCCACCAAGCTTTACAAAAAATAAATTCAAAGACAAAATAAAACATGAAACATTCTCAAGGTCCACCTTTGTCATATATTTGTGATATAGTGTGATATATTGTGATATATTTGTACATATTTTGGCAGAAAAATTTCCTATCGGAAATTACAGGCTTGCATTGCTTGCCATGAAAATAAATAGACACCTAAACGGTACGAAAGGTCTTAATATTGACAAAGAAATGGTGTGAAAGGTCTTAAATCGACGAACTAATTGGGCGAATGTCTTACAACTTCAAAACTGATGGGGCTAAACATGAGGGAGAAGGGGGTCCAAAAATAGCAACAACCTCCCCTTTTAAAACATATCTGGTAGGGTAGCTGCAAACCTGGGCTGTTACAATGGATATATCCAAGAAAGGAGCAAAGGGAACATGGTGCTCATAACAGAGAAAGGGAGAGATTCTTTGTACTGTATGCAGGTTATACACACGGACTGGGAATATGTAGATACAGTATAATATTCAAACCAGGCTCTGACAACTATAGTTAGAGGTTTAATTACTAGAATTCCGTGACCTAATTATACATAAACAGTTCTAGCATCTTTATAAGCAGAAAACATGATATTCAACGAATAAACACATTACTATTGTATATAAATGTTTAGTCATAGCCTATTTGATTATAAAGCTTTCATATATAGATTCCTTCAGTGTAATTGTATATAATTAAGTCACTAATGTATAAGTATGGGTGGTTTCAATTTTAGGAAAAAACAAACAAACCTCATGCTCAAAAGTTTTAACTGTATTGTTACATTTGCCACCTGGCAGTAAGACATTACCCAGCAGGGGGAACTAATTGCGGAAATGCTATAAAACTCTTAGTAACTTTAAACTTTGATCTATACTAGCATGTGCTATTTTCAGAGTAGGGATTATAGTGGGATTTATAGTACAGCCACATGACTATTTTGTGTGTGGAATCATGATGCCTATAAACCTTGCTTACAATGAATTAATCACACACATCGATTTTGACCAACGAAAAGTACGTTTACTTCAATATGATATATCTCAAAATATAGAGGAAGGGATGTTCAAGAATATATCCATGAGCAAACCCACAATACCTCGAATAATTCTCGCCTTCATCTGAATTCCCATTGCTGTAATTCATGTGTTTGGCATTTCTGTGTATGAAATAAGCTGTATTGTGCACACACTTTGCAATGGTGAAATCAAAAGTGGTCTATCATATTCGATTATTTTGTATATGTTTATATAAATATAGTATTGGTCAGTTAAATATTGGAATATTTTATATACGATTGTGACCTTATACTTTGATTTATACAGCAATTTATTTGAGATCAATGTATACAGTATCATGTGTATCGCCTGCCCCTGTGTATTCTCTTAATTAGGCTATACATTTTGTTTTGAAGTTTCTTTTATTTTCCTCGCTTCATCTGTCTCTGTGCAGTTCGCATCTTCAATTGATTTACCATATGTTGACCTATATTTTCTATTATTTAATTGTTGCCTCTATTATTCCACGTTTGGTCTTTATGTGAACTAAATAAAGATGAAATTAACCCTTTCACGCATTTATGACGCAGAGGTTCCCAGATTAGCAATAAGAAATAGAGTTCTCTCACTCTTATAATTACCTCTCCAAAATTAGTTTTCTGCCCACAGCTAACTCAAAGACAACTGCAGAAGTTGAAGTAACTAAACTAAAGGTTTCTAAATACCCCTGATGGTAACAAAGGCTTTAAAGTATCCCCAATAGGCTCAAAATCGCGTCATATGTCTGAGAGGGTTAATCTTCCATCATCTTGTAACCTGAGACTACTGTATTATTTAGGCATAATTAGACCTTGCTGAATAATAACGAATATGCTCGCACGGCCTCTTCAGTAACTATTTGTGTGTACTTTTGCTTTGGTAAATTTACACCACACATTGTTCTTTCCTGTTAATCTCTCCACGACTCATATTGACTCTGCATTCCTTTCTTGACATTTGAGACCCCTATTGTGTTTCTCGGGGTCCTGTCTCGTTCCATTTTCCCCAGTTGTTCCCACCCGCCCTCCTTGAAATACTGGTTTTTTCTAGCTGTTATAGTTTATACGTAGGTTATATATTATTTGACATCTTGCAATGATCTGGTATTGTTTTGTTGTGAATAACTAAATGATAGTGTTTCAGACTGCATACTTCATTGAAAACAATAGAATAAACGATTTACCTTTTTATAAACACAAACATGAAGGGGTTTGTGCTCTGAAGGTTAATTAAACATCAGATATATGTGTATTATGTTATGCTATTAAACATCAGACATATGGGTATTATGTTATGCTATTAAACATCAGATATATGTGTATTATGTTATGCTATTAAACATCAGACATATGTGTATTATGTTATGCTATTAAACATCAGACATATGTGTATTATGTTATGCTATTAAACATCAGATATATGGGTATTATGTTATGCTATTAAACATCAGATATAAGCGTATTATGTTATGCTATTAAACATCAGATATATGGGTATTATGTTATGCTATTAAACATCAGATAGATGTGTATTATGTTATGCTATTAAACATCAGATATATGGGTATTATGTTATGCTATTAAACATCAGATATATGGGTATTATGTTATGCTATTAAACATCAGATATAAGCGTATTATGTTATGCTATTAAACATCAGATATATGGGTATTATGTTATGCTATTAAACATCAGATATATGGGTATTATGTTATGCTATTAAACATCAGATATATGGGTATTATGTTATGCTATTAAACATCAGATATATGCGGATTATGTTATGCTATTCAGTCCATGAGTGTAATCTAAACGCCACTTTACTAAGGTTCTCGCCTTGCATTCTTTCTTTTATATAATGCATATCAAATCATCACAATATATTTCGTTATTTGTATTCCTGTTATTCGAGAGATTGGCGTTACTGTATTGTGTTTTTGTAATATATTTATTCATCTATTATTACTGTGTCCGTTTCCTTACACTTTACGCTTTTGAAGATTCCTCATATATTTTCATAGAACCTATTAATTTGTCCTCTCATATATATATATATATATACTGTATATATACAATTCTGTGTATGCATGAGTCAAAAGGCAAAGCAGCCTATAACAAGTGTCCCCTCAAAGTTGAAAGAGTAACAGAGGTTGGCATTTAAGGAACATAAGAGTAAGAATATATGGACACACAGATCTTGAAACTGTTTATAATTCATAGGATGAGGGAAAGACAGATTGAGGGAGAGAGTTCCAGGGCTCACTTGTTGAGTAGAAGAAAGACTCTGAGAAATTCGGCTCAATCTCAAGCTCAGTAGACGGTGGGAATGTGTTGAAAGGCTAGTGCCCCCCACCCCCCCACACACACACAATCTCCGTAAGGTAGGAGGTTTACACCGAGAAAGCTCTGTACAACTCTGATTATTGTAATAGCGAGAGAGATGGAACATGTTGGCGTGTAAAGAGAGATTTTAGGAATTAGTAAGAAGAGTGGAGTTGATGAGACAAAATGTTTTTGAGTCTACCCTTTCGAGACGTGTGGTATCTGTGAAACGACTCCACGCATGCGAACAATACTCGATACATGTGTGCACAGTGCCCCGGTACAGGGCAAAAAGCTGTGGGGAGAAGAACCCAAGAAGATGGTTGAGCTCACTTAAATTCTGAGAAGCTGTTTTTGCAAGAGTGGTAATAAAATATTTCCAAGCAAGGTCAGATAAACATGATACACCAAGAATATTGAGAAAAGATGAAGAGTTGATTTGTGTACTGTTGAAGAGTAAGTGTTCGTCTTGTGAGAGATTGTGACCAGTAGATAGTAGGTAAAATTGAGTCTTGGAAGCATTGAAAGAAACAAGATTTTCTCTGCCCCAATAAGAAATAAATTATTGATCAGAAAACAAGCATGCTATGGCCTTGTTGCATAAGTTATTGCATGGTGGGTTATTATGAAAAACTAGTTAAATAATGTAAGGTAGAGTTGTAAGCATATGAGTGAATAGAACTAAAGTAAAGTCGAGAAGAACATCAATGATTATTAGGAAGAGAACTGGAGATAGAACAGAACCCTAAGAAACACTGGGATTGATAGCTTGAGGAAGTAGGGGATGGCCATCCACAACTGCAGCTATGGAACAGCCAGAAAGGAAATTAGAAACAAACGCACAGATAGAGGAAATGAACCCGAAGGAGAGTTTGGTATTTAAGTCATAAGAAGAGGGAAAGACCGATTCTAGGAGAGAGTTTCAGAGCTCAGCTGTTGAATAGAAGAAAGTCTGAAAGTATCATTTCATTCTTGGGCTGGAGAGTTGCACAGAGTAGGGGTGGGATTGTGTTGCAAGACGAGTACCACGTGCCCTACGTAGAGAAGGTGGTATACACTGGGAAAATTCTGAGGAACACTGATTATTATAGTAGCGATAGAATAGCGAGAGAGAGGCAACATTGCGGCGGACAGAGAGAGATTGCAGAGAGTTGGTGAGTGGGCGGGAGTTAATGATACGAAAGGCTTTCCTTTCTACTTTGTCTAGGAGTGCGGTGTGAGAGGATCCTCCCCACACATGTGAACAATACTCAATACAAGGACGCACCGTGCCTCTGTACAGAGCAAGAAGCTGTGCATGGGTAAAGAATACATTGAGGCGGTTGAGCACACCCAGCTTCTGGGAGGCTGCTTTAGCAAGACTGGTAATATGGTCCTTCCAAGCGAGAGCAGAAGACAAAAAAGACACCAAGAATATTGAGAGAAGGATTGATTTTGTTATTGTTAAAGAGTAAGGGATAGTCCTCTGGAACTTCCGAACGGGTAATACGATGAATAAATTGGGTTTTGGAATCATTGCTTAAAGGGCGTGTGGACAGTACACCCCCACCGGACTGCTGAACACATACTGGGCACTAGAACCGGTGTTGATTTTCTTACTGTGTGCTAATAACTTGCATATTTCTTTCACATCAATCACTTTTCGTAGCAAACATTTCACGTGGATCGAGTGGTTTCTTTTTGCCAACAAATTTCTGAAGGCTTGCCCTGGATTGGGAACGCGATTTGCGTGATTGTACTTAGACATAAATTTAAGACTGAGTGCTCCACACAAAGTTCGGTTCCGGTCTGATGTCCAAATGGCTGCACTCCAGGTGCACAGAGGTGCTTCACTTGTCAGATTATTTTATTCAAGAGAAGACCGTAAGGTCTGATCCCATGTCATTCTTGGTGTTCCCCTTGGTACAGCTCCTCCGAGATTCACGGACTTGCATCTTTTCATCCAACTTAGGTCATCCATCCTCTCCACATACCCGAACCATCCAAGCTTACTAGTATGCATCACAACACTGATTCTCGTGATGCCTAACCGTCTCCTCAACTCTTTACTAGATATCTTATCTTGCAAGTTGACCCCCTCATCCATCTCACCATTCTCATCTCATTGCGTTCCATTCTGTCGATAACATTTACTTTGACAGGCCACATTTCTGAAGCATATATCATTGCGCTTCAAACACACAAAGCGTTCACCTTTCCCTTCAAGGGAAGAGGGAGTCTTAATCATATTGAGTAGTAGCAACAATTATCTGAACTTTTCCCAGCCGCATCTACTTCTGGCGATAGTACCGGCCCCTGCCCTACCACCGGCGGAGATGGTATATCCCAATAGCATAACTTGTCCACCGTCTCTTGTGCTTCATTGCCATTTGTTAACATTCTCGAGCTGATCATTGATCACAAGCTCCCCTTTGCATACTATGCAAACACATTTTTCGACTTCAGACTTCTTTCTTGGAAGGGGTCCCTTATTCTAGTGCAGCGCTTCTTCCCATGGTACAACCAGCAGCAGAAGACGCTACACTGTATTGAAATTGCACCCACCCCTTTTCTGCATATTGCACATGGCTATGGACCACTTCTTTCTACCTTTTCAAGCCCTAATCTACGGTGTAAAACCTTGTTTTTATTTACATTAACTCTTAATCCTTTACTTGCCATGCCTTATGCACTTTAGGAAAAACCTCCAAACCACTCAATTCACAGTTCTGCTCACCATGGGGTTAATAATATGTTTAACTCCCCGGCTTCAGAGTTTTAAACTATGAGCAACCCAGCCCACCCGGAAATATTTGTGGCGCAAATGCCATATTTTTACATGTATCTCCGTGCAATTGAATATTACAGTATTAAATCAATTATCATGATCACATACCTTCATTCAGCTTGAAAATTGTGTTTGCCCCATCCTTCTACATTGCTTTGTTCGGTGTTTATTACTGAGAGTGCATTAAGCAACAAAAGCATGCATGTGTATAGATGTGTGTGTGAGAAAAAATGGTTTAATGTTCTTTTGTGTTTGTGTGTGTGTTGATCACATGGATGGCGGAGGTATCAAACCAGCCCATACATACTCCCTGACACTCATTCAATCAAACACTGACTTTTGAGGAGGGAGGCATGACGCAATCACATGAGATGTAAGGGGAGATGGTTGGGTTGGGGAAGAGAGTAGGGGGGTGTATGGAGAGGCTTGGGGGGGTGGAGGAGGGCCTGGGTTTAGAGCTTAGTTCATTACTAGGCTGATAGGCTCACGATTGCACAAGGACATATTAGATTGCTTGGTGCGAAACTGGGGACACCATATGGCATCACCCGAGGGTGTAGCACATAACCCGATTGACCTCATATGGCATAACCCGCTGTTTAAGGGTTAAGTATTATTTTTAGGAGTATGAACATTATTTAATTAAATTAATTTATAATTCTGTAATATAATAAAGTTTATATTTGAAATTTGTTCAATACACAAACAAACTAAAAGGCACAAAATCAATCAAAATTAACCTCTCGCTCTCTCGGTCAAGTCGTGGTGATTGTTGCCTGCCATTACTGGGTTTGGTTAGTATTTAACTGACCTGCTAAGCATTAGTATTAAAGTGTGAAGTGGTTAACGGACATCTTTCTGACATAGCTGTGCGAAGTAGTTCCATTTTTGGTTGTATATGGGGTTCGATTCCCAGGTGAGAACTTAAGACTTAATAGACATTTATGACGTCACGTCCAGGGATATAAATAATGGTAACTTGAATGATAGGCAGTAGGCTGTGTATAGTCGCCCACATGAAATTGTATTCACTTCATGATGTTATACATGGAAATCAAGATCGTATGGCTGACTTACACAATTATATAATTATATATTTATATAAAACAGTTAGTTGATTATATGAATTGATCATATCATGTAGAAAGTACACTCCTAGTTGAAGCCTCCTAGTTTTCCTTCCAACTATAAAATGCCCCATACATACATGCGGGCAACTGTACCAGGTTGGGGAATTGGCCCAAATAACCCATCACAGAGTCAAATAGGCAAGGTCAAAAATTTGAGCGGCACAGACCTAGCACAACCTCGCGAAAGCCCCTTACCTAACTTTACTTTGGGCTGTGGCTTGGGCCCCATAGATACACAGTTTATGTATTCAAGATTTGGTATCTTCCGGATTCTGCAGTGTGACTTAAATAAAGAGGTCGTTACATCAATCAAAGAATCTTAACCCATCAATGATCAGTACGTATACGTTACTCATCTACCAGTCTAGTGGATTTAGTGCATTTGCGTCTACTGCCAGAATCTGCTATACACTACACATCTTCATTCTTCGTGTAGATGGCACGCTATTCTCTCTATTATGAATACTCAGCATCTTCGGATTAATTTTTTTATTTCACTACTAGAACCCCAAATGTCTTCCTTAGCATTTCTAAGTTATTAGCAGAGACCCTGCATTTAATATACTGGTGAAAAAAGGTACTGTTTTTTCTTAGCCGATTTAAGTCAGATGTAATCTGTGACACAGTGATGGATGCAACACAGTGATAGATGCAACACAGTGATGGATGCAACACTAGTGTAGAACTGCAACATATTCAGCAATTTAGGCATTAGTTCATAATTATGGAGTAAATCAAATTCAAACTTTCAGAGGCACTCTTGATGAGGAATAGTTTATGATGAAAAAAGAAAGTCATAGACTTTGTGAACTATTGATAGAGTATAAACTAACTAAGGTGCTTTTGGAAAGAAATGGGTACAATCATGATCTTGAGTTTTAATTTAGCTTACTGTTTTACTATTATATACTGTATGTTCATATCATTTCTAGAGATAAGATTATCCATATAGTGTTATCCATATACATTTCTAGAGATAAGAAGATTATCCATATAGTGTTATCCATATAAATTTCTTGTGCAATTGAGAGATACTTATTTTGCAGGAGTTCTTGCTAAGGTAGGTTGTATTAATATTGATGTCCATGCAATAAAATATAGTATAAATTAATGCTTCCTTAATTGAGATTTGCGACATGTCAGTAGAATTATAATGCGATTTCTACCTATAACTTTTAATAAACTTGAGTTAGGCAGTCTTTAACGGAAGTAACATGCGAAGTAGGGTACTGAGCTATGCAAAGGATCTGTTCACACTTGCTTTGCCCATTTCGTTTGAGAAGAGGAGTTGTCCAATCTAGGCTAAGACCGCATGAAGCTAGAGATAAAAATATTTTCCATATGAAAGGAAATTTTAATTTGTCCGGGAACGGATTGTGAATACATTTGTTTTGTTTACGATTGGCGGTCTATTATACCCACCTAAAATACAGTTTCATACATTATTAACCTTAACCGATATTTTCTTTAATTAATCTGATCATTCCTCATCAGTACCCTGGTCATCTTCCACAAACTGTCAAAACTTTTTCTATTTGATAAGTTGATGATGAAAAAAGTTTATACATTATAAATGACAAATTGCCGCTCAGCATTAGTTATTCCTAGACTGGTGGCCAAATGATTTATAATACTTTTCCAGAGGGATGATTAATGAAGACTAGAACGCGAGTATGGTGGAGGGATAGGAGAAGTCTTCTACACACATAATGATCATTGTCGGTGGTAGTAGTTAGGTACCGTACATAGTGCAGGAGTAAATATTAAACTAATTTATGTATGTACCCATCTGTTGCTACACATCCTTCATTCGTCTTTACTCAGATTCACACGATGTTCACAGGTCACTCCTTTAATACAATGCCAATATTAATTTACAATTGTAGGCTACCAGGCTACCTAAAATAATCTTGAAGAAGTTGGCACCCATATTGAAAGGATTATAATATGTTTTAAATAAATATATATATATATAAACGAACTAAAGGGTACCTACGAAAGTTAGCCAGTTTCATCCAGAATAATTGTGGTGTTTATTGACACCGTATACGGTGGTAGACTATCACCAGTGTCCTTATCGAATTGTAGACTATCACCAGTGTCCTTATCGGTGGTAGACTATCACCAGTGTCCTTATCGAATGGTCTTCAGTCTGGCGTATCATTATTGAGATTTTACCGAAGAGTTGGGATTAGAAGGGACAAAAAACAAATGTATTAACCCAGAAAATAGAGAGTATCCTACGAATACTTGTCAGGGTAATTCACCCATTCCAAGCGCAGACAACCAGTCACAGCCAAGGCCTATAGTATTCACCTCCCCAACCCACATACACTCACAAAAATTCCCTTATCTGGATAATCATAATATATGTACATAAGCCTAGTTAAATTGACAATATTACATAACATATCCACCCCACACATGCGTATATTGTTAGTTATATTACGCCATGGAATTGTTTAACTCTTTCACGCTTTTATGACGCAGAGGTTGCCAGATTAGCAATAAGAAATAGAGTTCTCTTATAATTACCTCTCCAAAATTAGTTTTCTGCCCACAGCTAACTCAAAGACAGCTGCAGAGGTTGAAGTAACTAAACTAAAGGTTTCTAAATACCCCTGATGGTAACAAAGGCTTTAAAGTATCCCCAATAGGCTCAACACAGCTAACTCAAAGACAACTGCAGAGGTTGAAGTAACTAAACTAAAGGTTTCTAAATACCCCTGATGGTAACAAAGGCTTTAAAGTATCCCCAATAGGCTCAACACAGCTAACTCAAAGACAATGCAGAGGTTGAAGTAACTAAACTAAAGGTTTCTAAATACCCCTGATGGTAACAAAGGCTTTGAAGTATCCCTAATAGACTCAAAATTGCGTCATAAGCGTGAAAGGGTTAATATACAGTAAGTTATTATACTGAATATTATGAATATTAATACATTTATGTATACTCCAATAATTATAATCATTGTCCCTTTATTTACTTTAATTCATTCATACCTACCTAGCTACTGTGTTATAAGCTTAAGACACCTTCGCATGCTTGGTTATTCACTTCTTGGTCATTCTCACCAACTTCCATGTTTCAAAATTTACTCTTCCATATTTTAGTCACGCTATGATTTAACAATATTCCCGAGCGATGTCTAGTTTGAATAATGTGTGTTGTACAGATACAAGACAAAACTAGTGCAACCTTCACTTCACAAGATAGTCAAATATAATCTGTACGTTTAAACTGAACACTTATCTACTAATGATTTCCTGAAAGGGATTATAATGACTCCATCGTATTGAGAGGGTTAGCGTGCTGAGAAATTGTAGGGTCGTAATATCGATTGTCTCGTTGTTACACGGATTTCAAAGGGTAATTAATTGCCAGATGAAAACATTGTAATAAATATATTAGAGAGGCTTATTAGCGTTTCATTCTGGTATTAAATACCAAGAATTGAATTTTTCATATATGAAACTTCATGCTATTAAAAACAAATCTCTCTCTCTCTCTCTATATATATATATATATATATATATATATATATATATATATATATACTGTGTATATATGTATAATCCAGCTCGCTCTCACAAACTCCAATTCCTCCTATCTACTGCACTCCACTAAACATGCACACCACACTTCTTTCTTCCAGAATGAAATTTTGCAATGATGAAAAATAGCCCAGCCTCGGAATCCCCGGGGCCTCTAATTTCCCTCTGTTGAACACCATCTCTCCTACAAACCTGATCTTCTTTTCCTCACTGGAACTCAGGTGTCTGAAGCAACTGCCAGCAGCCCCTTCACTTTATCCTCCTACTTCATCTATCATTGATTTAAAGACAAAGGTGGATGTTGTGCATACGTACATAACAAACTCACTTGCTCTCGTTTTCCCAATTTCAACTCTTCTGAATTCTCACCTTTATGGCTCAAACTATCCTGTCATATACTTATCTCTGTCACCTTTCCTATCTCTCCAGTATAGCCACCCAATCCTCCCAGCCGGCGACGTTTGTGACACTGTGGCGCTGCCGACTGGGAGGTTTGCCGGCAGTACCTCTTTGATTTCCCGTGGAAAGATTTTTGCTTCCGTGTCTGGGTACCCTCCGAGAGTGCTGAACGCAATACCGAGGTAATCCTAATGGGCTGGAGGTATACATTCCTTCTTCTTTCTCTCCGACTAATGCAAACAAATACTAGTTTACTCACACCTGTTCTACTGCTGTCCATAATAAGGAGGAAGCATTCAAATAGTACCGACACCTTTAACCCCTTACAGACGTGGATGTTTGTAGCTTCTACTACCTTCCTGGCGGGCATATTTACCCTAAACAAGCTTCATTCCATGCTCTTTTTCATGCATAAACAATTGCCAGAGCATAATACAATTATGTATCCGTGAAAGCGCGATAGAGCTTTCCAATGACACCTGAATCACCCTTGTACGACAACGGGTTATCCTGTAGCGATCGCGCAAAGAGAGGTGAAAAACCCAAAAATAACTTAATTTCCCCAGTTTTTTCCTGGTCTTGCTAGGCCGTGGGTGTGGAATGTTGTGGTGGGGAGCTCAGTCGCGGCTCTGTGGTAGGGCCAAATGGTCAGAGCCTGCCTATCGACCTCCCAATACGTGGACTTTCTTTCAGAGCCGATAATGTGTTCAAAATCCCACCCGACTTTTGTCGGGCACTGCAGGATAGGCCACTTATCTCTCGCCCGACGTATGTCAGGCGCTGCGGCTTGAGTGTTAATCTAAAGAATCTCATTATTCCTATGTTTCTGTCCGCAATCAAGCAAAATCTGTTCCTCGACTTGCAAAGATAATCTTTCATCAATAATAAATGCACTGAACTATCCAACTCTAGCTCTTTCCAAGCTTTTTGGGATCTAGCCAAAAACCTTTCCAACAATTGTTCTCCCGGTCTTTCCCACTCATTTTCCACTCTGATGGCCCAACCATCACTTCCATCTCTGAAAAAGCTGACCTCTTCGCTTAAACGTTTGCTAGAAACCCACCTTGGATGATTCCGGTGGTATTCCTCCCTCTCCACCCACCTCTCACTTACGGATGCCTAATATCCTGATGTACTTTCTACCTACTCTGGGCATAATACTAAAAAGGCGTACGGTATGGATGGTATTCCTCCTGTTGTACTCAAAAACTGCTTCCGTGCCGACTCTCTGACTCGGCAAACTCTTCAGTCTCTCCTCTAACGTCTTCCCTTCTTGCTGGAAATTTGCTCTCATTCAACCTGTCTCAAAAAAGGGTGACCACTCTCAACCCTCCAACTATTGTCCAATTGCTCTCATTTCTTGCGTATCCAAAGTTTGTGAAACTATTTTTACTTCAACATTTCTTAACCCCTCCAATCCCAGCGATGTATATATCTGTAAGTAGATAAGTAACTCCCCAGTTCCAGAGACGTATATATCCGTCAGTAATGTACTTTCCTTGCAACTGCCTGTACAGCCCTGTACCAGTTACCACAACCTTTTGAGCACTGCTTCTGTGTTGGCAACACTTCTCAGCTTATATGAGACCCCACTGAAGGATGACAGAGCCAGTCTTACATCATCTTTGGAGGTAGATAGGTGGTCTCTCCTGCCATTTTTGCCACATTGCTTGAGACTGCTGGGGACTTTTATTACCGTATCCCCCTACGGTACAGTACGGGTTAAGCATCTCTCTTTCCATAATCTACTCTCAGATCGCCAGTATGGCTTCCTTATGGGTCACTCTACTGTTGATCTTCTTTCATATCTTACTAACTCTTGGTCATCCTCTTTCTGAGACTTCGGTGAGACCTTTTCTATTGCGCTAGACATATCGAAGGCCTTCGCTAGAGTCTGGCACAAATTATTTATTTCCAAACTACCCTCCTTCGGTTTCTATCACTCTAGCTATTCCTTTATCTCGAATCTCCTTTCTGGCCGTTCCGTAGCTGCAATTGTGGACGGCCATTGTTTAACTCCTAAATCTATCAACTCTGGTGTTCCTCAGGGTTCTGTCCTATCTCCAATTATCTTTCTAATATTCAATAATGATCTTCTCAACTGTACCTCTAGTCCATCCATTCATTTGCTGATGACTCTACCTCACACTATTCAACCAGTTTTCCAAAAAAAAACAGCAAGCAAGCACTCAAAAAATCATGTGAAGATGCCATAAAATACTTAACTTCTGACCTATCAATCAAGCATTCTCATTTGGACAGAAAATCTTGTTTCTTTCAATGCTTACAGAATTCAATGTCTCCATTTATCTACCCGTAAAGTACTCCCACAGGACTATCCCTTATACTTCAACAACACACAAATCAATTATTCATCTTCTCTCCGTATTCTAGGGATCTCATTTTCTCCTGATCTCACTTGTAAAGACCATATTACCACCATTGCTAAAACAGCTTCCCAGAGACTGGATGTGCTTAACTGTCTCCGGGGGTTCTTTACCCCTGTACAGTTTCTTGCTCTGTACAGGGGCACAAAGCGCCCATGTATTGTTCGCAGGTGTAGGGAGGATCCTCTCACACAGCACTTCTCGACAAAGTAGAAAAGAAATCCTTTCGTCTCACTAACTCACCTCCTCTCACCGACTCTTTGCAATCTCTCTCTCTTCGCCACAGTGTTGCATTTATCTCGCCATTCTACCGCTAATACAATAATCAATATTCCTCAGAGGTCTCTAAGTGTATACCACCTCTTCTATGTAGAGTACTTAGCACCTGTCTTGCAACACAACCCCAATCCTACTCTGTGCAACTCTCCAATCCAAGAGTGAAACAATATTCCCAAACCTTCTTCTATTCAACAGCTGAGCTCTGGAACTGTCTACCTGAATCCATCTTCACCCTCATCCTGCGATTTAAATTGATTCAAACTCCGAGTGTCCGGCACTTTGGCTCGAACATCCCTTGATTTTGTCCCTGGCACTCGTCGCAGGCAGTTCTGCATTTTTGTTTCCTTCATCCACATAGAAGAAAAAAAACATACATATACACACACACAAAACATATATATATATATATATAGTTTATATATATATACTGTATATATATATATATACCGGTATATATATATATTATATACGTACATACATATACACACTCGTATACATAATATACACATAATATATATATATATATATATATATATATATATATATTGTATATATATAATATTTATTTATATACTGTATATAATATACTGTATATATTTAGTTTTGTTTTTTGTTTTTTGTTCTCTCG